>PVKU01006358.1:0-85728 GCA_004027475.1 Anoura caudifer
GGGGAGGGCAAGAATAGTGTGGGAAATGTAGAAGCTAAAGAACTTATGACACATGGACATGAACTAAAGGGGGGATGTGGGTGGGAGGGGGTGTGCAGGGTGGAGGGGAATGAAGGGGAGGAAAATGGGACAACTGTAATAGCATAATCAATAAAACGTATTTTAAAAAAAGAAACAAAAGATGAAAATGTTTAATGAACCAGAGTGAATAGACTTGGATGGACATATGTATGTAAAGTAATATGGTACCATTAGCTACTCATAAGCTTTCAGTTGACTTAAAACCAGAATACAGGTTTTGTCCCCTTGACTCACTCAATAAATGTTTATTGTGTACCTACTATGTGGAAGACCTGACAATTAAGCAATGGTATTAGAAAACAGAAGCCAGAAGCCTGTGCTCATGGTGTGAATGCATTTTGATAGAGCACATCCCGGAATCTGGTCATCAGTTTTGCACATAAGAGAAACTTACTTTGTCCAGTCACTAACATGCTTTTTTGTTTTATTTTTTAAAGGCAGTTAACATACCATATTACATTAGTTCAGGTGTACAACACAATGATTAGACACTGATATACCTTATGAACTGATCACCATAACATGTCTAGTACCCATCTGGCACCACACATAGTTATTACAGTATTACTGACTATATTTGATATGTAGTACTTTATATCCTGTGGCAATTTTTAAAATTTTTTAATGATTTTTAAGATATATATTTTTAGAGAGAAGAGAAGGGAGAGAGAAACAGGGGGAGAGAAACATTGATATGAGAGAGAGACATTGATTGATTGCCTGTCACATGCCCCTGATTGGGGGCCTGGCCCACAACCCAGGCATGAGCCATGACCCAGAATTGAACTAATGACCTTTTGATTTCTAGGCCAGCATTCAACCCACTCAGCCACACCAGCCAGAGCATCCATGACTATTTTTATAACTGGCAGTTTGTACTTCTAAATCTCTGAAAATTTTCAGCATTGCCCCGCACCCTCCTATCTGGCAACCGTCAGTTTGTTTTCTGTATCTATGAGTTTGTTTTTGTTTTGGTTTGTTTGTTCATTAATTTTATTTTTTAGATTCCCTATGTAAGGGGAATTATATGGTATTTGTCATTTTCTGTCTGACATTTCATTTAACATAATACCCCTAGGTCTGTCTATCCATATTGCCACAAATGGCAATATTTTACTCTTTTTTATGGCTGAGTAATATTCCATGGTCAATATATACCATGTTTTCCTTATCCACTAATATATCGATGGGTACCTTAGTTGTTTCCATATCTTTGCTATTGAAAATAATGCTGCACTGAACACATGAGTGCATATAACTTTTTTGTTTATTTTAATTATATGTTATTGATTATGCTATTACAGTTGTCCCAATTTTTTCCCCTTTGCCCTCCTCCACCCAGCACCCACCACTCTCTCAGGCACTCCCCACACCTTTGTTTATGTCCATGGGCCATGTGTATAAGTTCTTTGGCTACTCTATTTTCTATACTGTACTTTACATTCTCAAAGCTATTCTGTAACTACGTATTTGTACTTCTTAATATCCTCAATTCTTCACCCATTCATCCACATTCCCCTCCTATCTTGCACCCATCAAAATGCTCTCAGTATCCAGGACTCTGTCTCTGTTCTTCTTGTTTACTTAATTTATTTTTTAGTTTCAATTGTTGATAGATATGTATTTATTGCCATTTTATTGTTCATAGTTTTGATCTTCTTCTTTTTCTTAAATAAGTCCCTTGAACATTTCATATTATAATGGTTTGGTGATGATGAACTCTAATTTTTTATTTGTCTGGGAAGCTCTTTATCTGTCCTTCAATTCTAACTGATAGCTTTACTGGGTAGAGCAATGTTGGCTGTAGGTCTCTGCTTTTCATGACTTTGAATATTTCTTTCCAATTCCTCCTGGCCTGCAAAGTTTCCTTTGAGAAATCAGCTGACAGACTTATGGGAACTCCCCTGTGGGTAACTAGCTGCTTTTCTCTTGCTGCTTTTAAGATTCTCTATCTTTAACATTTAGCATTTTAATTATGCTATATCTTGGATTGGGCCTCTTTGCATCTGTCTTTTTTGGAACTCTCCGTGCTTCCTCTATTTCATCACCAAATTAGGGAACTTTTCTTTTATTATTTTTTTCAAATAGATTTCCAATTTCTTGCTCTTTCTCTTCTTTTGACACTCCTATGACACAAATATGGGACACTTGAAGTTATCTGAGGGACTTCTTACACTATCCTTGTTTTTCTGGATTCTTTTTTCTTCTTACTGTTCTGATTGGTTGTTTCTTGCTTCCTTATATTGCAAATCATTGACTTGATTATCAGCTTCATCCATTGTACTGTTGTTTCCCTATAAATTGTTCCTTATTTCAATTAGTGTATCTTTCATTTCTCTCTGGATCTTTCTTACATCTTTGAGGTCCTCACTAAGTTCCTTGAACATCCTTATAAACAGTGTTTTCAACTCTGCATTTGATAGATTTCTCTATTTTGTTTGGTTCTTTTTCTGAAGTTTTAATATGTTCTTTAATTTGACCCATGTTTCTCTGCCTCCTCATTTGGCAGCATCCCTGTTTGTTTCTGCATATTAGGTAGAGCTTCTATGACTTTCTGTCTTGGTAGCATGGCCTAATGTAGTAGGTGTCCTGTAGGGTCCAGTGACACAGCCCCCATATCACCCAACTGGGTACTCAAGGTGTGCCCTTCATGTGGGCTGACTATACCCTCCTCTTGTAGTTGAGCCTTTATTGCTTTTGGAAGATCAATGGGAGTTATTTACCCAGGCCAGTTGCTTGCAAATACTGGCTTTGACCACTGACCACCAACATTAGCCCTTCATAGAGGATCAGCTGTGAATAGGCAGGGTGTGGTGCTCCAGTGTAGTCTGTACCTGTCCATTAGGTGCACAGGCTCTGGGGTATCCTAGGTGGTGCAGGCCAAGATCTACTCCCACTTATTTTCTGCCTGGGGCCATGCTACATGAACTATAAAGCAATCTCCAAATGGCTGCTAATTCTGCTGGACTTGGAGGTTTCCAAGTGAAGCTAAGCTGTGAACCTAGGCTGATTGCTGCTAGTGCCAGTCCTGGAGCCACTTAACAAGAGGTATGGGAGCTGGGGTCTTGCTGAGGCTGGCTGTTGCTCGTGGGAGAGGATTTAGGAAGTTGTGAAGAATGAGCCAAGACCAGCCATTCATATGGAAAAGCCACTGTTAATCACTTGGGTGGGTCCATAAGTTGGGTGTGCCAGAAACTCAGGGGATCTCCAGGGCAGAGCAAACAGTGTTAGCCAGGTTGATGGAGTCTTAGAAATACCACCTGCCTGCCAGCTCTGTGCCTATGTGGGGGAGGGTTCAGAAAAGGAACAGTGGCCTCTGCCCCCTTTCTCTCTGGGAAAAAAATGTCCCCCAGCTCTCACCTTGATGCTGGACACACACTTCAGTTCCTCCCTGTATGCCACTGGTGCCTTTCAAGCTGCTACCCTGGTGGTGAACCTCAGAGGATGTGAGTCTGATTAAGTCCATGTGTGGTTTCTTTAGGAGGAACTGCTTAGAAGTTTCTATGTATTAGGTAGAACTGCTTTGACTCTGTGTCTTGGCAGCATAGCCTAATGTAGTAGGTGTCATGTAGGGTTCAGTTGCATAACCTCCCATATCCCCCCAGCTGGGTTCTCAAGGGATACCCTCCATGTGAGCTGAATATTCCTTTCTCTTGTAGATGAGTCTTGATTGTTGTCAGCAGCTCAATGAGAAGAATTTACCCGGTCCAGGTAACTGGTAGACTGGCTGTGACCCCTGTCCAGCAACCACCTTCCTCCGTGGCTTGTGGAGGTGGTTGGGTGGTGCCCTGACTTGGTCCACTGTCCACTGGGTGCGCAGGATCTGGCATTTCCAGGTAGTGCAGGCCAAGATCAGCATCCGCCTGCATTCTGTCAAGGGTCCCTTGGCATAAGCTATGAAGCGATCTGCAGATGTCTGCTGCTAGTGCCGGGCCTGGGGCCACTCAGCAAGAGCTACAGGGGCTGGGCTCAGCTCTTGCATTTTGAGCAAATTTAGGAAGGACTGAAGCATGCACCTGGCCCAGCCCTTCATATGGAAAAGCCACTGTTACCAGCTTGGGTTGGCCTGTAAGTCGGATGGTGCAGACCCGTAGGTAATCATCAGAACAGGGCTTACTGTGTAAACCAGGTTGAGGGAGATTCAGATATGGTGCTGCTGCACTGTAGCTCTGTGTAGGGGAGGACTCAGAAAAGGTACAATGGCCACTGTCTGCAGTTCTGTCTGGGAGGAAGCTGTCCCCCAGATCTTGCCGTGATGCAAGACACTTCAGTTCCTTCCTGTATGCCACTGGTGCCTTTCAAGCTGCTGCCCCAGTACTGAAGCCCAGATGGAGTGAGTCTAAGTAAGTCCATGTGCAATGGGAGGCCCTTTAAGAGGAGAGGCCTGAGAATCCTGCAGTTTCTTCTACCAACCCACCCCCGGCTGGCTTTTACAGCTAGAAATTATGGGGACTTATCTTTATAGCCTTGGAATCCATGGCTGTGTGGTCTGGTGTGGGGCTGGAATCCCTTGCTCCTGGGTTATCTGTCTTTTTCATATCCACCACACATGGTTGTGGGACCTGCCCATCTGTGTCTCTGTGGCTCCAGTGCTCCATCCCTCCCACCCTTCTGTGTGAATATGGTTTGTTTAATTCCTTGGTTGTTCCTTCCATACAGCTTGATTTTCTGATGGTTCTGAGTGATATTTGTACTGTAGTTTAGCTGAAACTTTGCTGCGGTTGTACGAGGAGGCGAGCTGTGTTTACCTGTGCTGCCATCTTGACTAAAAGTCCAATCTTTTTAAATTTATTGAGACTTGTTTGTGGGCTAGCATGTCTATCTTGGAAAATAGAAAATTTTGTGGTGGAATGTTCTGTACGTATCCATTAGACTCCTGATCTAACGTGCCTTGTAAGGATGCAGTCTGTATTGATTTTGTTCTGAATGCTCTGTTTATTGATCTAAGTGTGTTCTTAAAGTCCCCTATATCATTGTATTAATGTCAATCTCTTTCTTTATGTCTGTTAATATTTGCTTTATGTATTTAGGTGGTCCTATGTTGGGTACATAGCTGTTTACAAGAGTTATCTCCTTTGTTGGATTGCTCTGTTTATCATTATATAATGCCCTTTTTTTGTCTCTTGTTACAGGCTTTGTTTTAAAGTCTATTTTGTCTGATATAAGTATTGCCACTGTAGCTTTTGTTTCATTTCTATTTACATGAAATATCTTTTTATATTCCTTCACTTTCAGTGTTTGTGATTTTCTTTTAGGCAGGATATTGGGTGCTCCTTCTTTATATAGTAAGCCAACCTATGTCTTTTATTTGGATCATTTGATCCATTTACATTTAAAGTAATTATTAGTTAATAATAAGACAGGTATGTAGTTATTGCCATTTTATTAATTTTTTACTGGTTTTCTTATGGTTCTTCTTGGTTTCTTTCTCTTTTTTCTTGCTCTCTTGAACTATGATGAGTTTCTGTAGTTTATGCTTGGATTTCTTTCTCTTTACTCTTTGTATGTCTATCATAGGTTTTGGTTTATGGTTATCATGTGCATCATATATACCAATCTATTGCAGTCCATTATAGCAATGTGTTTTAAGTTGATGGAAGCTTAAGTTTGAATGCATTCTAAAATCACTACATTTTTTACTCAGCCCCCCACAAGTATG
Source organism: Anoura caudifer (assembly GCA_004027475.1). Lineage (NCBI taxonomy): Eukaryota > Metazoa > Chordata > Mammalia > Chiroptera > Phyllostomidae > Anoura > Anoura caudifer. The sequence goes on from PVKU01006358.1 coordinate 5,741, forward strand.
ATTTTTGTCATCATATTTGCCTCTTGTGTGTGTATCCCTTCATTTATTATTGCATTTATACATGACCTTACTATTTTTATCTTCTAACCTTTGCATTAGCTTTATAATTGATTGATCCACTACTTTCACTAAGTGTTTGACTTTTTCAGTGAGATTTTTCGTATGTTTTTTATTTTCAGTTTTGGCCTTTTGTTTTTTATACTTAAAGTCCTTTTAACATTTCTTGTACTGCTGGTTTCTTGTGATATACTCCTTATCTTTTGCTTGTCTGTGAAAATCTGTCTCTCCTTAAAGTCTAAATAATTACTTTGCTGCATAGAGTTGTCTTGGCTATAGGTTTTTCCTGTTCATGACTTTGGATGTATAATGCCAATCCCTTCTGGCCTCCAAAGTTTCTGTTGAAAATCAGCTGACAGTCACATGGGAGCTTCCATGTATATAACTAGATGCTTTTCTCTTGCTACTGTTATGATTTTCTTTTTGTCTTTAATATTTTGCATTTTAATGATAATATGTCTTGGTGTTGGCTTCTTTGAGTTCATCTTGTTTGAGACTTTCTTTATTTCCTGGATTTGTACTATATGTCTATTTCCTTTACCAGGTTAGGAAACTTTTCAGTCATTGTTGCTTAAAATATGTTTCAATGCCTTTCTTTCTCTCTTCTTCTTTTGGGAGTGTTGGTAACTTGATGTGCCAGAGGTCCCTTAAACTATCCTCATTTTTCTTTTTGCTATTTTAAAATTCTGTATCACTGATTCATTCTTCTGGTTCATCTAATCTGCTTTTGATTCCCTTGACTGTCTTTTTCAGTTCAGTTATTGTATTCTTCATTTCTTATTCATCATTTTTATATTGTCTATCTCTTTGTTCCAGTTCTCACTGAGTTCATCTATTTTCTTGAGTTCTTTTACCAATGTTTTGAACTCTCTACTTAGGATATTGCTTGTCTCCATTTTGTCTCGTTCTTTTTTCTGGAGTTTTTGTCCTATTCTTTCACTTGGGACATGTATTTCACCTCATTTTACCTGGTTCTATGTAGTTATTTCTATGTATTGGGTAGGTGTGCTACATATCCTAGGCTTGAAAGGATGGTCTTATAAGATGGTGTCCTATGGGGTCCAGTAGTGCAATACCCCTGGTCACCTGAGCCAGGTTCTAAAGGTGTGTTTTCTCTGTGGCTGTTTGTGCACTCCTGTTATAATTGGACTTGACTGCTGCTTGCTCTTTAGAAGGTGAGACTGACCTTCAGGCTGACTGTGAGGGGTTGCTATGACTACATCAGATGAGCTGTTGTGCAAGAGCTGACTCCAGGAAGTGGAAGTCACCGCTTTAACAGAGCTCTAGTGCCATCCATGGTTGCTATTCTGGTGTGTCAGTTGTGCAGCTGCTTGGGTGGGCCTTTGGTGCAGTCTCAAGCCAGTCACTGGGTATGTAGGGTCCAGAGTACCTTGTCAGGGGCTCATGTGTGGGCTAAAGTCAGCTGCTGCCTTTGCCGAGTTTGGGACTGCTTGGGAGGATCTATGACATGATCTACAGTTGGTTGCTGCTTGTACCAGGCTTGGAGGGTCTTGGGAGAACTATAGTATAAGCTGAGTCTGGCAGCCACTTGTACCAGTCTTGGGGCTGCTTAGTTGGAGCTACCTTGCAAGCTGAAACTGGCTACCACTTGTGCCATGCTTGGAAGCTTTTGGTGAGAACTCCAATGCAATTTGAGGTCAGCTGCCACTTGTATGAGGTTTGTGAGCCTTTGGTGCTACATGAGGCTGGCTGCTACTTTTGTTGGGTTTGCAGGCCACTGGAAGATGCTCTGGGTAGGCAATCAGGTTGAGTAGAGCAGTGTCTCAGGGAGATGCCAGGGCTGGGCAAGTGGTGTTAGGTTAAAGGACAGTGACAAATTCTGTGCTGGCTTTTACGGGGTCATCTGGGTAGAAAGAGAGCTCAGTAAAACAACAATGGTGCCTGTCAGTGCTTCTGTATCCAAAGAGTTTTTCTGATTCTGCTCTTCCACCCCTCATCTTAAAGTTAGTCAATTTAATTTTTCCTGTATGACACAGGTGTTTCTAGAACTGCTGCCCCTGCTCTGGAACATGGAGCAAGTAACTAAGTGTGTGAACCCTTTAGTAGCAGTGCCTCAGTTTCCTGCAGCCTTTTGTTTCTCTGCTGTCTTGACTCTGTTTGAATCTCCATTCACTCACAGGTTATTGCTCTGTGAAAGATGGACTTTGTTAAATGAAGTGGACTAACACAACAGGATGTCTGTGTACTTATTTTAAGTCCAAAAAAAGATACTGCTAGGAAAATATGTTGGAAATTCAGATCATCCTTTCACAATAAGAAAATGTATTTGGGATGTCAGATTGAGATCAGGAATGATAATTATAAAAAAGGTGACAGCATGCATGAGGGCCCTGGGGCATATCTGCAGGTCTCTGAGAGAGTTCTTGTTGCCAAGTCACTACTTCCTCATTTCTTTTTTGTCTAGCTCTTTTATTTTCTTGGACCTGTTAGAACAATTGTGTTTATCTAACATCTCTCTCATAATATTTCAGAGATATCTTTTTTCTATTGTTAAATAAACAAAAACAAATTTGAAAGTCAAAACTATTTCTAAAAAGAAAGGGTTTATTTAGCCAAAGCTGGCCAGAAAAGAACTAAGTCCTGAGGCATTAAGTCTAAACCACCAACAATAGTGCTCAATGGAAAAGACATGTTTTTGAAAGAATTTATACTGGCAACAGGCAAGGGGAGGGTGGGAAAGCCTGAAGTGGGGCAATTCTAGCATAGGTGCACAGTCCTTAGGGAAGAGAGATTTACCACTTTTTTCATTTACTTATTTTTAGAGAGAGGAAAAGGGAAAGAGAGAGAGGGAGAAGAACATCAATGTGTAGTTGTCTCTCAAATGCCTCCTGCTGGGGACCTGGCCTGCAACCCAGGCATGTGCCCTGACTGGGAATCAGACTGCGACCCTTGGGTTTGCAGGCCCAATTTACCACTTTTGATTGGTTGTGTACAATAGTCCTAGAAGCTTATTGCATAATCAGGATGAGGTGGTGTCTGGCTACTTCTTTTTAAATAGTCACCTGGGGAGTTCCAGCCAAAATGGAGGAGTATGTAGAAACCCTTTGCTTCCTCACACAACCAAAAGGAGGATAACAACCAATCTTAAATCAGCAAACAACCAGAAGTGCCAGAAAATCAAACTTCATGGAACTCCAACAACCACAGAATTAAAGAAACAGTCAAACAGAGCAAGCAGATCGGTAAGGTGGCAGACTGAGACAACCTGCAGCCAAGCAGCAGGCTGCAAGGGTGGGGCTGACTTAAGGGGCAACTGAGACTCAGAGCTGGCAGTGAACTATGGCATTTGCCTTGGTGGGAGAAACGTCCAGTCTCACATGAGAGTTCATTGGAAAGTGGGCTAGAGACAACAGGGTAGCTGCATTGTTCCCTCTCTGGCCCCTCCTCCACAAGCAGCACAGCAGCACAGCAAGGAGGGTTGTCCCGCCTGGTGAACACCTAAGGCCCTGCCCCCTTATAACCTAACAGATGCCCCAAACAAAGAAATATGTTCTGAATAAAAGAACAGAGCAAAACTTCAGAAAGAGAGCTGAACAATGAGGAGATAGCCAACCTATCCAATAGAGAATTTAAAGCCCTGGTAATCAAAATGCTCACAGAACTGATTGAGCTTGGTTGAAAAATGAAAGAACAAATGAAAGATACCCAAAATGAAACAAAGCAAAATATTCAGGGAACCAACAGTGAGAGGAAGGAAACCAGGACTCAAATCAACGATTTGAAACAAAAGGAAGAAATAACATCCAACCAGAACAGAATGAAGAAACAAGAATTCAAAAAATGAAGAGAGACTTTTGAACCTCTGGGACAAATTGAATTGTTCCAATATCTGAATTATAGGGGTGCCAGAAGAAGAACAATAGCAATAAATTGAAAACATATTTGAACAAATAATGAAGGAGAACTTCCCCATTCTGACAAAGGAAAGAGACTTCCAAGAAGTCCAGGAAGCCCAGAGAGTCCCAAAGAAGTTGGACCCAAAGAGGAACACACCAAGGCACATCGTCATTAAGTTACCCAAGATTTAAAGACAAGGAGAGAATCCTAAAAGCAGCAAGAGGAAAGGAAAGAGTTATCTACAAAGGAGTTCCCATAAGGCTATCAGCTGATTTTTCATAAGAAATCTTGCAGGCAAGAAGGAGCTGGAAAGAAGTATTTGAAGTCAAGAAAGGTAAGGATACATCCTATATCCAAGAATACTCTTTCCAGCAAAGCTGTCATTTAGAGTAAAAGGGCAGATAAAGTGCTTCCCAGATAAGGTCAAGTTAAAGGAGTTCATCATCACCAAGCCCTTATTATATGAAATATTAAAGGGACTTATCTAAGAAAAAGAAGATAAAAACTATGAACAGTAAAATGACAAAAAAAAAATTCACAACTATCAACAAATGAACCTAAAAAAAAAGAAAGAAAAACAATGAAAACAAAAATTAAGCAAACAACTAGAACAGGAACAGAATCAGAGAAATGGACATCACATGGAGGGTTCTCAGTGGGGAGGGGCAGGGAATAAGAAGCATAATTGGTAGACATTAAATAGACACAGAGAGGTAAAAAATGGTATAGGAAACAGAGAACTCAAAGAACTTATATGTTCAACCTATGGATATGAACTAAGGGGGGGAATGCTAGAGGGTTGGGGGGTGCAGGGTGGAGGGGGCTAGAGGGGGAAATTGGGGTAACTCTAATAGTATAATCAATAAAATATACTTTTATAAATAAATAAATAGCCACCGGGAAGTTGATTCAGAGCTCCAATAGATATTCAGGAATGTGAACAGTCTGTTAGTTGTCCTGCAGCTACTAATTAGTTTATAACTCTTGTCTCTTTCTTCCATTTGTGGCCCTCTGTAATTCAACTCAGGACATCTCAGAATTTTCCTCTTGCCACTATTTAATGGACACTTGAAAGATATTTTAGCCTCATGACAGCACATTTATAAATGGCCTGTGTGGATACATTGCATCTATTGATAAATTACATTTATATATGAGTGATTTTACATAGATTTTTTGCTGCAATGTCAGTGGGTAACATTTTCTTATTTGGAGAGTAAAGCAACACAATATTTGCAAAATTTTAAAAAGTAAGGAAGACATATTTTTCTGCTAAGGGATTTTCAGTCCTCTAGGTTAGATAAGATACCCAAACAACTACTGTGAAAGTGACATAAGATGCAGATATAAAGAAAATGGGGACAGAAGAACATTTTTGGCTTCAGGGAGTAGAGAAGGTTTGAGACCAGATGTCAGTTAAATTGTACCTTCAAAAAGAAATGAAACCTTAATAACTCCTGATAAGAAGAGAAAGTATTCCAGATAGAAGGATTAGTATGGCGAATGACATAAAATAGGAAGAGCAGTTTGGTGAATAATGAATTGGATAAGCATAAGAATGGTTCTGAATTTTTTAAGTATGAAGGTTCCTTAATAACATAAAAAATCTTACAACAGTTTTAATAGCTGTTGATTGAGAAAATACATTTGTGCATATAGTTTCTCAAACATGACTACAATAAGTAGTATCCTCCTGGGGGCTTTATTACTCAAGTATTAAAAAAACCCCTGAGAATAAATTTATATTGGAGAGAGTGGCAGAAAGTAAATTTAGAGGCATAAGTTATAGGCTGACAGCAGTCTTACAAGTCAGGGTAGACTTTGGAAATTTTGTCTTAATTCTTTTATTTATTTGGTAAAAAAAAAAAAAAAACCTATTCAGTTCAATGCTTTCTCATTTTTAAACACTGCATTTTTAAATAAATACTTCTTGGTCTCAGCCAGACTACTTGCAGTCATCAGTTTCAGAAGACTGAATCAGTCCTTTGCCACATTTTCTGCCTTTGAAGCATGCCAAAATATCTTTTGAGTCAGCGACAACCATTGTATATGAGACAAAGGATTTTTTTTCTTTCTTCCCAAATAAAATGAATAAATCAAATTGCCTCCTCTATAGAAGTGATGGTAAAAAAGTTAGATTAGACTATTAGGAGTAAAGTTAGGCTTTAATAATACTTTATGAAACTTTCAAAAATGATTTTTCTAACATCTTATTCCATTGAAATTATTTATGCCAATGTTAACACAATTATTACCAAATCAAATACATACTGTCAACCCTTACCAATTTGACATGTCTCTTGAGGCCATTGATAAAAACCATTTCTTGCTGACACTCTTCCTTTGGCGTTCATTGCTTCCCTTCCAGGTATATACATTCCCTCAATTTACATATTTTCTGTTTCTTGTATGGATTTATTGTTCCACTTACACCATTAGTTTCTCACTCTACACAGTGTGAATGAACTTTTGCATAGCCTGTCTTCAACAACCATTATACTCTGATAACTGCTAAATACATAGTATCAACCCAGACCCTCTACTGAACTTATTGGACAATGTATTTCAGCTGCTAATACATTTCCACTAGGTTGATTCCAAGTCAGCATAAACTTATTCCATAAACCTAAAAGCATTTTCTGTATCTTGAAATGGCACCTGAGATAGAATCTGAGGTATATCCCTCAGCTCACTTTTCTCCATCACTTCCTATCCCATGAGTTATCAAATTCTTTCATCTCTACTTGTTCACTATATAATTCATTACACGTGCTACTTCCACTGCTACTGCCCTGACTTACTTTAGGTCCTCATAATTTTTTCCTAGATTTCTGTTGTACTCACTCCTCCCCCCACACTGAGCCTATAACCACAGTTTCACACTGACCCCAAACAATCCTCTATTCTGACTCCAAAATCATATTTCTAAAACAATTATAATTAATTATATTACTCTCTTTTCAGAAAAATGTTCAGATATTATCATCCAAGTCCTTTCTGTGATTTGATTTCTGAATTTGCAACATTCCTGAATTTGCAACATTATCAGAAGATTCAGTTCCCACAATGCTCTTTGCTCTAGTTTCCTTTCTTTTGCTGCTTTTGTTCTCTCTACCTGGAAGCCCTTCTCTTCTCCTAAATCTTCCCCTGGCTGGTCCCTAATTTGCCTCCAGTCATCTAATCACCTGTTATTTCCCCTAGGAAGATTTCCCCTAGGACAACTTCCAAGATTTAGTTAAAGGCCACTTACTCTCCCATATCACCCTTGCCTTTTTCAAATACACCACTACTACTCCGAGTTATAATTATGTTCTGCTTTTTTTTATCTGTGCCACCAATGTTAAAGAGAGAAACAGATCTGTCCAATCTTTATGCCTAGTTTCAAGCATAATGCTTCATCCCAAATAGGTGCTTAAAAATTATTTATAGAAATTTAAATTATGGCTTTGATATGAAAAGAACTATGCTTCCTTAGACCATTAAACATGGTCTTTGTTCTTATGTTAATGTCATCAAATATATGCCAGTGATTACACTTACTGTGCTGAAACTTCTGTGCTACTCAAAGTTTATCCTTTGTGTCAGAAAATGCTGAGGTATTTAATGCTCTGCCTTTGTTGTAGATTTATTATTTCAATATATGGCAGTTTCTACAGAAGCAAAATCTATATATTTTATCAGAAATGTGGGAATAGGAGAACCTAGCAGGTCAAAAAGGTTACTGTGCTCTTTTTTAAAAATTATGTTATTGTTGTTCAATTATAGTTGTCTGCATTTTCCACCCACCATTCCCCCTACCCCAGACAAACCCACCTCCCTCCCTTGCTTCCACCCTCCCCCTTGGTTTTGTCCATGTGTCTTTTACAGTAGTTCCTGAAAGCCCTCCCCTCCATTGTACCCTCCTCCCTCCCCTCTGGTTATTGTTAGATTGTTCTTAATTTTTTTAATTCTTTTTTAAAGCATTAACAATTGGACAGCTTGTAACAGTGTTTTTTCAAAAGTTGTCAGATCAAGTCACACAAAAGGCGAGGGTATTTTTCTTTAAAACTTATTAAACACAATTAGGGATCATCCATCACTGCTTTATGTGAAGGTTTTCATTTTGATCATCATCTCAAATGTACTTAGTTTACCTGATCGTTATCATCAATGGGAATTCGATCTCAGTGTTCCCGTCTTTGTTTCAGTATAAAGTAATGAGTTATATCACAGTTAATTGGAAAAAAATTGCACTTCTGGATCAGGCATATTCAAGTCAATTTAACATGTTACATTGATCACAGATAAGCTCCCTAAATGATGAAGTAAACAAAGCTCTGAGTTATATTTTATTCTGTCAAATGGAAAGAGTATACTTTCTGCTATAAATATTGATAATTTCATAAGCTTTAAGTTACTTCAGCAAGATTTGTCTTTTATATTATAATAAAAATGTTTCATAATTTCTAGTCCTTAATAATCAAAACAAAAAAAAACAAACCAAAAAAGGGTAAAATAAGTGCAAATATGTAAATATAAGCAAAATCTGTTTTCAAAAAAGAACAAATGAATTAACTGTTACATAATTTGGTCAGATTTTAAAAACTAGTCAGAGATTAGCATATAACACAACCCAATTAAGAAAACATAGCATAGTAGGTCAAATATTTAATTTTATATAATGATTTCCATAGAAAGTTGTAGCATTGACTAAGAAAGGTACTGAGAATAAAAAATATATCAGCGCAGACAATAATGAAAATATGTTAATGTTTTAAGACATTAGGGGGGAATAGATGTTATTAAACAGGTTTATGGAAAGTGGTTGATGTTCCAAAACATTTGTTATTCTCTATACCTATAATAAGAGATTTTGCCCACTCTCATTGTTTCAGGTACACTCAATAACAAATAATTTCTTAATTTATATTACTAGCTCAGGTATGCCTCCATTATTCTAATTCAAATGTCCAACTATTACCTGGATAACCTAAAGGCCCTGAAATGTATCCAAAACTTACTATTCTTTTGTAGCCTGTTTCTCCTTTATCATATTAATCCTGTTACCATCCATCCATCAATCAAGTAAAATATTGAAAAATCTATTTGCAACTTTCTCTTCTTACTTACATGCAATCAATCATTTGCCAAATTTCTTTGATGTAATTCTTTAAATATTTATTTGATGCACTCTGCCCTATCTACTCCCACCTGTTGACATTTATTGGGCCTTTATCATCTCTCACCTGGGCCTTGCCAATAGCTCCCAAATTTTTCCCTAACTTATTCCCTGGGAATCACCCTCCACGTGGCTACCAATGACCATCCGTAATATAAATCATGCTATGTCCCTCTCATTGCTCCTCAATAGACACAGAGACTATCCATAATGTGACCCCAGCCTATATCTCCAAACTTACCTCTTTGCCTCTTCCGCCTGTAAGTGCATCAGTACTCAGCTGGCGATCTTCCCCCAAGAAGGCAGAAAGAGAATTGGAAAGAGATGGAGAGAAGACTTTGATCTTTTGTGTTACTTGTTCTTTCCCTGCTTTCCTCCCTCTGCCATCAATACCAGAGAAAGGCCTAAAAGAGAGATTGTGAAGGTGTGAAAGACCAGAGCATTTACACACACACACACACACGCACACACGCACGCACGCACACGCACACACACGTCTTTGAACATCTTAAGCCACCTGACAGTTTAAAATGAGGCTGGATTGTTTCAAAGAAGTAGAAGTGACAAGAAAACTATGAGATTTACCCAACACATAATTAAGAGAAGTTAAAGAAAAGTTAGATATAGCACAACTGAAAGCAGTGGTTTTACAAAATAAAACCAGTTTATGTTTAAGTCTTAAAGAATTAAGCTTCCTCAACAAATGGATTGTATAATGCCTGGTCATTACCTCTTTCTCTTTTAGCATGTTTTCCCGACCTTCCAACTGCCCAGTGTGCTCCCTGTAGCCTTCTCTGTCACTGTACTCATGAGCCTGTTTCTCCTGTTCACTTGTGAGATTCTTTTAAGGGCACACATGGTGTCTTATCCATCTTTGTAACCCCAGTATTTTAACATAATGCCCAGTACACAGATGGTTCTCAATAAATGTGTATTGCATGAGTGAGTGATCAATGATTAATTCAATTAGCAAATTCCCAGAAGCACTAAATCACATTAATTTTAATGGTTCCCAATATCACTGCTTCTTTTTAAGTTTTCAAGATCTATTATTTATTAATATTTCCTGGTTTTTAATGTAAAATATATTAAAGTTGAAAATATTACTCTACTTACATTTATTTTTAAATTACTGTGTATTTTCAATGTTTTTGACACAAGGAATTTTTGTGATCATTTTATTTTTTAATTTGTTTTGTAGGTTTTAGGAACTTACATATTGATGACCAGATAACTCTCATCCAATATTCTTGGATGAGCTTAATGGTATTTGGACTGGGGTGGAGGTCCTATAAACACGTCAGTGGGAAGATGCTATATTTTGCACCTGATCTAATACTAAATGAGTAAGTAGTAACTTGACTTCTGTTGTTCCTGTTAACTCAAGTATATATGTAGGATAATACTGAAAATTACATTTCAATAGATAATCATACATTTTGTGAACTAAGTAATAGCCCTCTTGAAAGGTTTCTCAGAATTACCACATATCATTGATATTACCTTATATTAGTTAAGCTTGATTTGATAATATTAACAAAATTATATTATTTTTATCAGTTAATTTGATATTTGGAGAGCTTTCCTTTTGTTTCAATGTATAGTTGTTTGAAATCCATTTTTTTAATTCAAGAATGTATCAGAAATATACTTAAAGACAAAATTAAATATTTATGTTTCTAAACTATGATGATAAAAAAGCAAAATATTAACTTTGGAAAATGTGTATTTAATACAATTTTCCAACTTTAAAATTTCTTAACCTCAAAAATTCAGTATTGTGAAAAAATTTAGATGTTTAAGATTCCAAATATTCCATTCTTTATGAAAAGTCATTTTAGTAATAAATAAGGTAATTACTAAATCTCATATTCTGTATAAAATTACATAAAGTGGCTAACATACTCTGTGTGTGTTTTTCCTGTTGCTTTTTCTTGTGGATATTGCATGTGATGGAAGACAGCGGATGAAGGAATCATCATTCTATTCGTTATGCCTCACCATGTGGCAGATTCCCCAGGAGTTTGTGAAGCTGCAAGTTACCCAAGAAGAGTTCCTCTGTATGAAAGTATTGCTACTTCTTAATACAAGTGAGTACAAGTAATGTAACATAAGATACTTACTTTCTTAATTTTTAGTTGATTAGGAAAGTTTCAACAACTATATGATCATATGATTATATACAAAGTATTCATCTTCTGTTGTAACTACAAAGGAGAAACACCTGATGTACTCTCATAGACATTAATAAAACTCCTTCATATTCCTCAGGTTTTATCTATCATATAATACAAAAATAACCTGTCAATGCTACCAGTTCCATTTTTTTGATAAAACATGATTAAGTGACTTTTTTATATTCACACATTTAGGTTATTATAAACTAATTAATATTTCATAAACACAAACAATGCTTCTTCTACCCCCCACCCCACAAAGGATTTACTATATAAACTGCACAATTTTATTTGGAACTATTCCCTATGTCAGGTTAGCTAACTATTATAACAAATAGCTACAGACAACAACAACATAACACAATAGCAGTGTATCACTCACAGTCATGGTCCAGTGGGTAGCAAGAAAACCCAGGCCCCTTTCATACAGGGACTCCACCCTTTCCTGGCAGCTTGGAGTCTTCCATTGAAACTGACTAAAAGATGACCACAGGGTGAGAAAATGTTTGGAGGGGAAACCTGGAAGTGTCCTGTGTCATTTCCACCCACTTTCCATGGCCCACCTTAACTGCAAGAGAGGCTGGGAAGTGCACCTGAACTGAATAATCAGAAAAAAAAAAAAATGGTGAACTATAAACCATAGCATTGGTTACCAGAAGGTAGGGTTGTTTTATTATTTTTTTCTTTTCTTTCTTTCTTTCTTTTTTGATTTTGCACACAAAGAACACATCTCTGCCTCAGTGGATCACCAAGAGTCTGGGTGGGAAAAATTTTAAAACTGCTTTACCTGTTTTCACCCTTTTCTTTATCCTTTCCATGCACAGGTAAGCTCAGCCCTTGAAAGTCTGAATTATCTTTCCTTCATTCATAGTGATCTGAAAGAGATCAACAGAGAGATAAGATCTTAGGTAGAAGGTGAACCAAGCAAGGCTCTTTCTCAGAAATATCTTTGCAGGAACTTCTCTCTAGTGGCACAAATATCAAATGATGGGTAGTAGGGGTTGCACATCAGGAGGAAAAGCAGGAAAGCTAAACCCATAAAAAGGAAGTTTTCCTCATGAAATCACTGCAAAGACAGGAACCAATTCAGGATCCATAGACTTATTTCCCCCTTGAAAACCCTACTTGGAGTAAAGACCTTCAAGCTTTATTTGATGGAGTGTGTAAAGTGGACTAAGGGTATTGATATGAGACTGGCCAAGAGAGTCAAATTGCATACTTTAATATTACAGCAGTAGTTAACTTCCGCCCTTCCTTCTTGACAGTAATGAATCCAATAGCAGTCCTTTATTACCCAAATTAGAAAACTACAATAAGTAATACAATGTGAAAAAAATAAATGCATTGATTTGTTAGTCAAGGCCTACTAGTATGTATTAGAATTTCATATACTATAATAAAAAAAATCACAAATTAATGGATATGAAATAAAAATTGTTGGAAAAATAACTATTTTAGAAAAATTCATTGGGATATTTAGCTAAAATTATATAATAAAATTAATACCAGATAGTTGAGTTAAATGTGAGCACTTATATTGTTAAAAACAAATCAAAAGTAACATAAATAATTTTGAAATCTCAAATTAGGAATATCATTTTAAAAATAAATGCAATGAGAAAGTTGACAAAACAAGTTTGATGATTGGATACACAAGAATTTAAGCCTCTCATTTGCCATTAAAAACTAAAATACAGTTCTCCCAGAAAATATGGCAGTTTGAACACACACATTCTTTCATTGATCCCTCTAAAACTACACTAAAATATTAGTAATGGGATTTTTTAAAATAAAAATGAAAAGAGAATAAGAGATCAAAAGCAATCAAATTTTGCAAACCAGCAAGCAGAACCAATTTAGCATATATAAAAAGGTTGGATTCTAAGACAGAAGTAAGAAAATCCAGAAAACACCTTTATTCGCATCACTGAACCTTTGGCACATGTTCTTCAGTTGGTGACAATGTTTTTTTGAAAGAGTGAAGGTAAGAGTTAAGAACAGATGTTCAGTTAAAAGTCTGTTTCCAAATATAACCCAAGCATGCCAATTGTTTCTAACTCAGAAAGAAATTATAAATTTATCCCCTGAAGGGAATATAACAGATGAAAACTATATTGGTGAATCACAGGTACTGTTGAGGGTGAGGGTTTCTATATTGAAAACAGATTAAGATTATATACGACATATTGAGAGAGCACACTTCTTTCACCTATCTCCCAGAACATGGCCTCCAAATTTATATCCTCCAGGTAGGAGAATGAAAGGTTCTTTTTTTGCAGAATCTTTTTAGCCAGAAAGAAAAAGAACTAAATATCTTAATAGCAGGAATTTTTCTTTGAAATAACTCAGTCACATTGCCCTACACTAGAACTCACAGTCCCAGTCTACAAGAATTACTCATTCAAACACAACTATCAATCAGCTTTTTAGTTTTTCTCTCTTGACTGTAAATAAACAACCAAATCATCTGAGGGACTTTTGACATCGGAGACAAAGATAAAACAGGAAGAAAAAAGAACGTGGAAAAAAGAGAAAAAGGAAAAACTGGTGAGTGAGTCAGACTGCACAACCCTGGGTTCCAGTGCAGGAAAAGAAAGCCACAAAATCTCTGGCTGTAAAATCCACGGGGATTGTGGAGGCAGGAGAAATTCCTAGCCTCACAGGAGAGTTCACTGGAGAAACCCTCAGGTTCTAGAATGTACACAAACCCAGCCACTTGGGAATCAGCACCAGAAGGGCACAATTTGCTTGTTGGTAGTGGGGAGAGTGACTGAAAGTGGGGTGAGAGCTGAGCAAGCAGAATTGTCCCCTCTCTGACCCCTCTTGCATATGCAGCACAACAATGCAGCAATGTGGGTAGCCCCACCCTGGCAAATACCTAAGGCTGTGCCCCTTACAATGTAACAGGTGCACCCAGACAAAGAAATATGGCCCAAATGAAGAACAGATCAAAACTCCAGAAAAAGAACTGAGCAACAAGGAGCTAGCCAACCTATCAGGTGCAGGGTTCAAAACAGTGGTAATCAGGATGCTCACTGAAATGATTGACTACAGATTGCAAAATAGAGGAAAAAGTGAAGGCTATCCAAAATGCAATAAAGAAAAATATACAGGAAACCAACAGTGAAGGGAAGGAACCAGGACTCAAATCAATGATTTGGAGTGGAAGGAAGAAATAAATATTCAACTGGAATAGAATGAAGAAACAAGAATTTTTAAAAAATGAGGAAAGTCTTAGGAACCTCTGGGATAACATTAGATGTTCCAACATCTGAATCATAGGGGTGCTGGAAGGAGAAGAGGAAGAGCAAGAAATTGAAAACTTATTTGAAAACATAATGAAGGGGAACTTCCCCAATCTGGCAAAGGAAATAGACTTCCAGGAAGTCCAGGAAGCTCAGAGAGTCCCAAAGAATTTGGACCCAAGCTGCACACACCAAGGCACATCATAATTACATTAGCCAAGATTAAAGATAAGAGGAAAATCTCAAAGGCAGCAAGAGAAAAGGAGAAATTTATCTACATAGGAGTTCCCATAAGGTTATCAGCTGATTTCTCAAAATCAGGCAAGAAGGGGCTGGAAAGAAGTATTCAAAGTCATGAATGGCAAGGACCTACATCTGAGATTACTCTATCCAGCAAAGCTATCATTTAGAATGGAAGGGCAGATAAAGTGCTTCCTAGAGAAGATAGTTAAAGGAGTTCATCATCACCAAGCTCTTATTATGTGAAATGTTAAAGGGACTTATCTAAGAAAATGAAGACAATCAAAACTATGAAAAGTGACAACAAACTCATAACTATCAATAACTGAACCTAAAAAACAAAAACAAAACAAACTAAGCAAACAATAGAACAGGAACAGACTCACAGACATGGAGATCTCGTTGTGGGTTTTCAGCAGGGTGGGTCAGGGAGAAGCAAGAGAAAAAAGGTACAGGTGATAGAACGGACCCGTGGGGGGGGGCTACAATATACTATTTCTGACTGGACCCCCCCTTCTCCCGGGGTCTTTCTGTACTAGGTTTGCCTTGCTCACCGCCAGGGAATTACAGCTCACAATCAGAGACTGGTGAAAAGGAAAGGAATTATTTACTCAAAAGTTATACAAACTTAAGAGTAATAACTTAATGCTTCACTGAGATCCCAAAGTCCCTTAGAATACCCGCAAATGCACACAGTCCTTCCTTCCCCCTCTGCCCAGTCTGAGGTACCATATCTCAGGAAGTGAAATAGAAGTCCGAGGCTCAGGTAGCCCCTTGGTTCCCAGCACCATGAGCTGTGTTGCCGCCTTGATCTCCAGTTAATCCAAAACCAGGTGGCACCTTCTCATGGCCCACCAGCAAGAGTCCTTTCACCCCTTTTCTTCCCAGGAAGGTCTCTCTTGCTTCCTAAGCCATGTGGCAAAAGGGAGCACCCCAAAGCCGCATGGTCCCAACCTAGCATGGCTGCCACTCCTGGGTTTAAATCCCAGCACCAACCTTCCTCTGCAGCCCCATTTCTGACCCCTCACACTACCAGTTACACCTGGCAGCATTCCTGTATTTTTCCAGCTTTACTGGGCAGCTTGTAAGTCCAGGCAGGCATGGCCCCATGGCGTGGAGTCACTTATCTCTAGGCTCTCCCGCAGGCACTGTAACCACAGGGGGAGCTGCTTCCCCATTACATCATGGGTTGAAGTCATTCCCGTCTCCCTGGCTCAATGCATGGCCACAGCTATTTAACATATTGATGAAACCAGTTAAAAGTTATAGATATATTAAATGGCCATGCCTGAGGTTAGTTGCAAAACTGTTGTTATGCAGAACAGCTCTCAATGGCCTTGCTCCATGTGTCCCATCCCGCAGTTCAGACTTGTGGGGGTGAGGACATCCTATATTATTAATATTTCCTGGACACCCTGAGTTCTGGACCCCATTACAAACCCCTATTTGGGGTCCCCCTGGCTGCACCTGTTACACAGGTAATAAGAAGCATAATTGGTAGGTACAAAATAGACAGGGGAGGTTAATAATAGTATGGGAAATGGAGAAGCCAAAGAACTTATGTGTATGACCCATGGACATGAACTAAGGGTGGGGAATGCTTGTGGGGGAAGCTGATGCAGGGCAGAGGGGTATAAATGTGAGGAAAAAATGTGACAACTATAACAGCATAATCGATAAAATGTACTTAATAAAACAATATTTTTTTCTCATATCAGCAAGACGGAGTTACAAAATTTAATGAAGCAATGTTAAAATGACAACAAAAAAAATCATCTAGGAATAATCTTAATGAGAAATACTTGAGATTTATATGAAATTGCCTATAGATTTAGAAAGATCTGAATCTATAGACAATTGTGTAAGGGTTTATTTGAGCCACACTGATGACAATTGCCAGGAAGCAAATATCAAATGCTCCAAAAATTGACAGTTTGCAGTTTCTTTTTTTTTATTGTTTCTATTTTGTTTTTCTTTTTTAAAACTTTTTTAAAATTGTTCAAGCACAGTAGTCTCCATTCCTCCCACCACCACCCCCCCCACTCCAGCCATCCCCACTTCCCACCGTTGATCCTACTCCCCTCCTTTGGTTTCGTCCATGTGTCCTTTATAGATGTTCTTGAAAACCCTTCCCCCTCCCCCCCTCCATTATCCCCTTAGTTTCTTTTCTGCATTTTGAATTAATGGAAGAAGGTAAGGAAGATTACATGAATATGGGAGAATGCAAGGCAGGCATGGATTACAGGACAAGGTTATGCGCACCCTTGAGGCTGGTTATGCCTTCCAGGGGGCCTGGACAAGAGGGTTACTTCTGGCATTTCAAAGGTGTGTTAACCTAGTTATACAAGGACAATGGCTTAAAACCCTTTTACTATGGAAGTTACAGGCCTAGTCATGACTACTTACTATGTAGGATCTTCCCAGTAAGGAATTTATGAGCAGATCACCCTGTAAGGTTACTTTCTGATATATTATTACAGCACCACTTTTTCATCCATAGAAGGCAAGACTTCACAGAGAAGTCCAAGTATTTGTTAAAAGCAAAGAAAGAAAAAAAGATTACATGCTGTTGTAAACTAAATCAAACCACGTATTTGAGACAAAATTGTAGAATTCTGTCAGGTGCTCTTGTAAGCAAATTCTAATTTAAATGCATAAAACATTGACACAGCTCTAAATAGGCAAGCTGAGATGTTCTTTACCTTACCTACTTGTTGTTACCATATGCTTCCAGAGAACTAGAAATTTATGCCCTAACACTATCAGTAACATTATTTTTTATTTAAGATGTTTGTATCTAGAGTTATATATCAAAAGAAGTCATCATATAGTTCAAAAATTTATTATAAACTGCTGTATCATCATTTTAAACATAATTGACACTTCTAATTGTCTTTTTACAGTTCCTTTGGAAGGACTAAGAAGTCAAAACCAGTTTGAAGAAATGAGATCAAGCTACATTAGAGAGCTCATCAAGGCAATTGGTTTGAGGCAAAAAGGAGTTGTTGCTAGTTCACAGCGTTTCTACCAGCTTACAAAGTTTCTTGATAATTTGCATGATGTGAGTATTTTGTTTTCTAGAATATCAATGATTATTTTCTGAGTTTCTATAATTTTTTAAGTATTAAATCTAAATTTTATTTCATATAGTTTCCTGAAGTTATATTTGTACTTGTATTTTAAAACAGGATTTGCATTATATTGCTTATTTTTGCTATTGCTAAAAATTTATATTTTGCTTTTTTCATTTTTTATATAATCACTCAAATGCCCTTTTACTAGTATTTACATAATTTGAGAGTAATCTAATGGTTAATAGGAATTGTGACACATTTTCCCGAGTATGTTCTAAAATATTTTTGCCTTAAATTATACAAAATTTATATGTAAAAGCAAAAGTATAGATAACGGGGGAAAGAAGGGGAAGGGTCATCAAGGAACATGTTTTAAGGACACAGGGATGAAGCCAAAGTTAGGGAAGGAATGAGGGTGGGAGGTGGGTGGGTGGGGCAGGGGAAAATGATGGTGGGAAAATGAGATAACTGTGCTTGAACAGCAATAAAAAATGCAAAAAAAATAATAAAACCATGCAAAAAGTATAGATGTGGAAAATAACACTCTCATAGCATTTTGAATGGAAATGTAAGTTAATAACAATTGAGGAAGCAGAAACTTTCCTCTACCCTTCAAAATTCTTTTGGCTGCTCTAATAATTAAAAATATATGAGACAGATTAATGAGAGAAAATAACTAAATTTAATGATATGTGTATATATGGGAACCCACACGCATGAAACTGTTAGAGAGACTGCATACGTGATATATTTGGAGACTGAAAGTTTAAATGCTTTATATATGGCATTCTGAGCCAAGATGAGGTAAGGTGCCTTGGGGCTTTAGAGGGAAAGAAGGTAATTGAACAGCAATAAGAAGGGTAAATGTGCAGTAATTAGTAGTTTTCCCTACCATATAGGTAGGTCTAAAAATTATATCTGATAATTTCTTATTGTGGGCAAGACTACTAGTTTAAATTCTTCTAAGTAGTTAAAAGGTGAAGAGGGCAGAAGTTTCTCTTGAATCTGCAAGGTCTCAATTGCCTTTAGCTCAAAATGCTCCGTGTACCATGGAGGCACATCTTGAGTGCCTCAATCTGAACCCCTACACAATACTAATAAACAATCTGTCAGTATATGGCAAATTTTTTAATTTGCATGCTTGCAAATTTCTACTTTCTAGGATTTATCTTAAATAAGTTATTAGGCAAATATTTAAGATATATAAATGAGGAAATTCACTGTAGCATTACTTATAAAAGAAAAAAAAATAGAAATCCCCAACACTGGAACTAGATTACTAAAACAAGATTTATATGGTTAGCCAAGATACATTAAATACAAGCTTTTTTCACTGTTATATTAATAAACCACACTGAAGGACAGCCAAGGCATAAAAGAAGCTATCCATTCAGCAGGTCATATTTAAAACCTTCCTCTTGAATAGAAACAGACATCCAAGGATTATTAGCCAGTTAGGTTTAGCCACTTAGGTAACGTGAAAAGCATAAATAAAATAAACAACAACAATGAAGTAACTTAAAGGAAAAAACACCAGTGCAGAGAATAGAAGAAAGCTTTAAAAAATTAAGATATTCAGGGAAATAAGAATGATATTGTGTCCATAAAACAAGAATAGAAAATATTTAAAAAGGAACAATGAGCAAGAAAATACTTTTGTATAATTAAATATAAAAGACCAGAAATTAAAAATTTAAAAGAAGGGTTGAAATAGAAATTTCAGGAAACTCCCAGAAAAAAAAAACATAAAAAATAAAGGTATGAAAAATTATAGAGATGAAATGGCACATTTAAGGTATTAATCCAAGGAATCCTATTCTCCAAGTAACAGGAATTTTCAAAAGAAAGAATAGGGAAAAACAAATGGAGGAAATTAGGTAAAAATCATAAAGGAAAAGTTGCTGAAACTGAAGGATATGAGTTATCTAAATGTAATGGTCCAATGTGCAGGCACAGCAGCATTGAACCAAAGCATAATATTATATGATTTCAGCCCACCAGGAATAAAGACTTTACTAAAATATACCAATGAGAAAAGAAACAAATCATATAAATTTTTAGGACCTAGAAAGATGTTGGACTTCTCAACTGCCTTGCAGGATATCAGAAAACAATGGTACAAGGCCTTCAGAATTTTAAAGGAAAAGAAAATCTTCCAAGAATCTTATACCTAGCCAAATTATCAAATAAGTACGATAGCACCATGAAGGTATTTTCACACATTCAAGGTCTCATATTGCTTACCTCAAATACATTGTTTCTCAAGGACATCTGCAAGATGTTTTACAACAAACAAACACTGAGGGTAAGGCAAAGAATTAGAAGACTCAATTCAAGAGAGATGTGAAAGGATATCCCAGCACATTATCTGTGCTAAGCAATCATTAATCTAGATTGGGATAATAATGCATAGGGTTTTAGGATTCAGTACCTGGAAAAAGAGAGAACTGAGGGGTTACTAGTATGTGTGAATATATTGACATGAGTTTTACAATTCTGTCAGAGAATTTGCCTGTGGCTTTGTTATATGATAAATACAGAGAAAATGAAGCAAATGGAAACAGAAGATGATTAGCTGCAGCAACATAAAAATAAATCATATAAGAAAGAAAATGTAATATAAAGGTAAACAATAAAAATCTTTATAATATAAATGCTAGATATTGATTTGGCCAAAAATTTAGATACATCTTTAAATAGAATGGAGAGTAGAGAAAGTAAGAGGGGGTGTGTAGTATAAGAGAAGTAAATCCTCACTTTTCATATAGAAACGTAATATCAAATTTGGAAAACAAACTTTATTAGAAATACAGAGATATAATTTAAAGGCATAAGCTGAAACAGTTGAGATTGGTTACATCTATGGAGCTGGAATGTGGATGGCAAGAAGTACACTAGGAAACTGCTGGGCTTTGTTGTTTCTGCTGTTTTTGTTGTTGTTTACTTGTTTTCTTTTTTCCAGTCTTATTGAAAAATAATTGACATACATCGCTATATAAGTTTAAGGTGTACAGCATCATGGTTTGATTTACGTACACTGTGAAGTAATTACCACAATAAGTTTAGTTACTATTCCATATGTATGACAGATATATATGATAGATACATATATGATAGATATATAGATGGAAAAAAACATTTCTACTTGAGATGAGAACTCCTAGGAACTACTTACTATCTTAACTTTCCTGTATATCACACAGCATTGCTAACTATAGCCATCATGTTATCCATAACATTCCTAGTATTTATCCCACAAAAGAAAGTTTTTACCTTTTTACCACCTTTCTCCAGTTTCCCCCACTATCTCCCTACCCTGGTAACCAAAAATCTGATATTTTTTCTATGAGTTTGATGGGTTCTTTTTTTTTGTTAGATTCCACTTATAAGTGAGATCATCCAGTATATGTCTTTATCTGATTTATATCACTTAGCATAATGCCTTTAAGTTTCATTCATGTTTTTATAAATAGTAGGATTCCCTCATTTTTATGACTGAATAATATTCCAGTGTGTATGTATTATATGTACATCACATCATCTTTATCCATTCATCCATCGATGGACACTTAGGTTGTTTCCATGTCTTGGCTGTTGTAAGTAATGCTGTTGTGATCATGCGGGTGCAGATATCTTTTGAGTTAGTGTTTTTGTTTCCTTTGGATATATTCCCAGAAGTGGGATTATTGAATCCTATCGTAGTTCTACTTCTAATTTTCTGAGGAACCTTCATACTGTTTTCCATAAAGGCTGTACCAATTCACAATCCCACCAACAGTGCACAAGTGTTCTCTTTTCTCCTCATCCATTCCAGCATTTGTTATGTTATCTTTTTAATCATGGCCATTCTAACAGGCTTAAGGTGATGATACCTCATTGTGGTTTTCACTTATATTTCCTTAATGATATCTCTTTATGCACCTGTTGGCTATTTGTATATATCTTCTTTGTAAAAATGTCTATTCAGGTCTTTTACTTAACTTTTAACTGGATTATTTGGGATGTTTTGTTTTGCTATTGTGTTATAGGAGTTCTTTATGTATTTTGGATAATAACCTTTTACCAATTATATGGTTTGCAAAAATATCTTTTCCCATTCCTTTGACTGTGTTGTCACTTTGTTGATGGTTTCTTTTGTGCAGAAGCTTTTTAGTTTGATGTAGTCCCACTTTTTTGTTTGTTTGTTTGTTTGTTTTGTTTTGTTGCTTATGCTTTAAGTGTGATTTCCAAAGAATTATTACTGAGACTTACGTCAAGGAACTTTTCCCCTATGGTTTTCCCTAGTTTTCTAGTATGAGTTTCATGCTTTCAGGTTCTACATTTAAGTCTTTAATTAATTTAAATTTAATTTCTCTGAGTGGTGTAAGATAGGGGTCAAGTTTCATTCTTTTACATGTAACTATCTAGTTTTCCCACACCATTTATTTAATGGACTTTTTCTCCATTGAGTATTCTTGGGCCCATTGTCAAATATTAATTGATTGTAAATGCTCGGTTTATTTCTGGGCTCTTGATTTTGTTCCACTGGTCTGTTTGTCTGTTTTTATGCCAGTATCACACTGATTAATTAGTATAACTATTGTGTTCGCTTGAAGTCAGAAAGGGTAACGTCTCCTGCTTTGTTTCCTTTCTCACGATTTCTTTGGCTATTTGGGGTCTTTGTAGTCTTCCCTCCTCTTCAATCTTTTGGAAGTGTTTAAGAAGTATTGCTGTTAATCCTTCTTCAAATGTTCGGTAAAATTCACAATGAAACCATCTAATCCTGGGCTTTTCTTAATTAGGGTTTTTTTTTATTACTGATTCAACCGATTACTAGTAATTAGTCTGTTCATATTTTCTATTTCTCCCTGATTCAGTCTTGGTAGTTGTAAGTTTCTAAGAATTTCTCCATTTCTTCCAGTTTGTCTGGTTTCTTGGTATATAGTTGGTTGCTGATGGTTTTTTTGTTGTTGTTATACATTTTTCAGTACTATTTGACTTTTAAAATATGTACACAAATTACATTGACAAAACTGAAAATTAGATCAAAATGCATTATGTTGGGTTGTTTTTATTGATATAGGAAGAGTCAATATAATGTAATATAAAAAACTACATTAACAGACTATAAAATAATTGCATTTTTGAAAATATATATGCATTTGTGCACTATATATATATACACACACATACACACATACCTGGGTGTGTCTATATACATGTGTAAAAAGAAAAAACTTGAATGAAACACACCAGAATGTTCAGATTGGTTATCCTGTGGGATTAGGAATTACTTTCATTTTTAAAAAACCTTTTCATACTATTACAACATTTCATTATATGTAATATTTTATATATTCTAGGCAGTGGAGGGAGTTATTTTCACTTTGGTAAAAAGAAAATATCTTGGCAAGTATTTATATTGTTAGAAAAATTAGTTGCCATGTATGAATAGTTTATGAATTTATTACTCTTGTTACATGTTCCTTATCTGTTTGTTAAACCAACAGCTTGTCAAACAACTTCACCTGTACTGCCTGAATACATTTATCCAGTCCCGGGCCCTGAGTGTTGAGTTTCCAGAAATGATGTCTGAAGTTATCGCTGCACAATTACCCAAAATCTTGGCAGGGATGGTGAAACATCTTCTCTTTCATAAAAAGTGATGCCATTTTTACCGTTAAAAATTAAATTTTGTGGTATATCTGTTTGTGTTTGGGTTAGGATTATGAGGTCTCAAATTCTTGCAATGTTCTTCTCAAAGCCTTACATTCATATCATATCATACTGTATACATTTTAGAGAAAATTCTGAAATTTTAATTGTTTTCCTGTATACAATATAAGTAGAATTTTTAAGTGTTTTTGTGGGCCCATATTTTCTTTAAGTGTTCACAAGAATGAAAAAGTACTAAAATGGATGGTTAAAGTAAACTTGATTTTATCCATATTATTTCATACCATTTAGGTGAGGATTTTAAAGTTTTACATCTAAGAAAATTTCATTAGAGAGAAAAATATCTTATGTGTAATACTAAAAAGCTGTTATATATGTTCCTTCAAGGCAGCTCGCTTTGTCTCCTTGATTACTTTTACAAAATGGACCTTTAAAATGGTATGCAAAATTTTGTCTACATGAGTGTATATACGTTTTTGTTAGAAGGAAATTTATAACCTTTATCAGATTTTCAAGAGTTTTTACATGCAAAAAATAGCAAGAAGGAAAAGGGATTTAAAATTTTGAAATAAATTGATGTTCCTCAAACTGGGAAAAGTACCTTATATGTAAGACTATTTCCCAGACTGGAAACATAAATCTCTAAAGAAATTATTAAGTAGAGCCATATCAGGATGACAACAGTATTGTGGGTTTTGTAGTTTTTTACTAACCTTTTTTGAGAGTTGTCCTTTAATGAGGTATTATGAATCGAAATAGGAATTCAAAAGAATTAGTGGCCTAATACCCCTCCTTATTTGGGGGCATGTGGAAAGTCACTTAACTTTACTGATTCTCAATTTCCTCACTTTTAACACCGATGTTATAATATCTGTTCTGCAAAATATTCCTTAGATCAGAGCTTCTTATTAACATCTTCTCAAATCAAAGAAGCAAAAAAGGGAGGGAGGGAGGGAAGGGAAAAATAGAGAAGTATTATTCTCTTTTTCTACTCAGCGAAGCATAATAGACTAATCACAGGTTGAAACTTTCTGAGTGCCTTTGATCTAATTCTAAGAGAGATACTTCAGGGAATACTAGATACTGTCTTAAAGTAATGCAACCAATTATGATAACTAGAAAACACACAATTTACATTGTCATATGAACTGAAAATATTCTTTTAGAAAATAGACAAGAGTTCTTTCCTGAAGTGAGTTAGTGAAGATCTATTTTTTTAAAGGAGATATCTATCTATCTGTCTATCTAGATAGACAGATAGATAGATAGATAGATACACACACACACACACACACACACACACACACAGAAAGAACCAAGTTCACAGTACTGGTAATATTCAATTGAAATTGATTGTTGTTTGTTATTCTAGATAAAGTAATTTATACTAATATTAGGCGTATGTATGTGCCTATTACATATCATATATATGATACATACATAATTTTTAACAGCTCAGAGAAACTAGTAGGCCCAAATCTTTCTATTTTTTTTAAAGTTAGACATTGTTTTACAAGTAAAAAATAGCATCTTATGCAAATTAATACATAGCTGTTAATGAGAATTTCAAGATAACTTTGAAAACAATGTAGAAAACATTGAAGTTTGATTTTTTAATACAGTTTTAATTACCCATTCTCTTCAACTGATAAATACTTGCAGTTTACCAAAGGACGATAAAATAGAATAATAATAGAATAGAATAATAAGGACTAGTGTGACCCCCCTAGATGAATAAAGTGGTTTCGTGTGATAAAAAAATTGGCATAGTTACCATAATTGTTTCTTACCAATAATTTCTTCAGTAGAAAGAAAGAAAGAAACAAAGAAACAAAGAAAGGATTACCTATTAGTATCTATAAACAGTGAATTCTCATAAGGTATTTGAAGTGGGTATTGAAACAAGCTCCAACTAGAATCCTTAACTTGGGATCATTAGTTCTATGTGGCAAATATAATAAATAATATGCAAATTATATAACTCTGGGTTATAACATTGAATAAGAGTTTAACCTAAGTATTCCCAATAGTCTCAACATTAGTATAAAGATGGTCTGTTCCTTAGCATGTCTGTCTACATGTCTTTTCTGTGAATACATATGTATTACTATAGACTCTACTGGTGTTCAGTTGCCCAAAGTCTTTATACACCCATGCACTCATTCTCTTTGCACTATCCAGGCCAACATTATCTTCCAAAAAAGGACTTAATTATGCCAATTCCTCATTTAAAACACTAACTTCCAGTCACTTATTATAATGATTCTCAACTATAACTGCACATTAAGAATCTCCAATTGAGCTTCTAAAAAACACCTTTAACTGAGCTCCTTCTTCAGAGATTATATTTTAATTGATCCACTTTTCTTATTAGTACAATCACATAGTAGAACCCTGAAATGGTGTGCAAGCTCAGTTCTTAAAACTTGCTTCTCTTTATCCAACACATTCATACATTCATCTTGTGTTCCAGTCATGTAAATCTTTCACCCTTTGATACCAGTCCCATTTATATCTCAAACTTCAAGATTCAGCCAAACATCATTTTTGTAATATCTTCTCTCCATCTTTCAGACAGTTATTTGCTTCCTCCTAAAGTTCTCCAGGCATTTTGTGCACATTTGAATGACAGTAGTGTGGTGCTCTACAATTCCAGCTCTCCTACAAGTCTGAGGATTGTGTTGAGGTGGGACAATAGCATTTCTTGACTGAGAGTTCAATGACATGTTATCTCTCTAGTTTTAGTATTACCCTGGATCTGTGTCATTCTTTTGTTACAACATTGCATATCTCTGCACACGTGACTTTATTACCTTCTCTTCCTATGGTCCCTATTTCTATCTCTTCATTTCTTCATCATTTTTAAATTTTACACATTTTCTTCCTCCTTTGTAAGATCTCTCCTTGTGCTAATTATAACAGGAGAATGTAAGAACATGTATATTTATTACCAACAACAGTTTATGCTCTCTATTCTAAATTTTAAAATTGAATGAATGAAATATTATTTTTCTGTATAAGAAAAATTCCACAAACACAGTTGTTTCTTATATTTAAGTAGCCCTAAATTGTCCCATACTATAAACCTCAATACACAAATGTTCCTCATTTTTATTTTATTCCACAAATATTTATTGAGTATCTGCTATTATCACAAGAAAATAGCTGATAAGCATTATTCTATGTTATTGTCTCTCATAACTCAAGAAAGTTACAGTCTACTAATAGGTATAAGTCTTGGTGCTTAGTAAATAGTAGACACTCATATGTTTGTTGAGTGTGTGAATGAAAATACAATGTGGATTTGACAGGTTCAAACCATTGTTAATGTATAACTTTACTAAGGCAAATGGAGCACAAAATAAGATACTAATTATAAAATAATATCAAATAACATCTTAATTTAGTCATATAAGAAACTCATTTGGATTAAATCTGTGTATATTTGTTGACAAAGCTTTAAATGTCTTTTCATCCCAATAAATGCATTTTCAAATTTTGATCATATGTAATAAAGGAAATCTACCAATATAGTAGTGGTAACTCTCAGAATGGATTATGTAACATAAGTAAATGAATGTAGGCATGCCCCCAAAAATGAAAAAAAATAAAAACAATGCAATGAGTCTTTCACACACAAGTAATGGACCCAAGAGAAGAGTTAATGATGTGATCATTTTGTTATCTTATCTTGTTACTTTAAATTAAAACATTATCTTCATAGCATAAGTCTTTTTTCATCAGCACAGATTTAAATTACAACATAATTGTTTAAAATTTAAATAATTTTTAATTTCCTGATTTCACTCACATATGGGGAAACAGAATATAGTGGTAGAATGGTTGGGTTTCCTTGTTTTGATTATTGTTTTGCAATCTCATAACAATATTTGATATTTTTGATGTTGATCTTGATTCTCAATGTAGATGTCTTAATATTTTGAGCTAATCTTAAAAAAAGTTTTTGAATAACAACATGATCTTACCAAATGGAAGTTATTTTGTCTCTAAATCTTTTCCTCCACACATTCCTGATTACAACTATCTCAATTTTTATGAAGTTATTATAACCTTTATTTTATAGGTCATATTCTTTCTGGTAGCTCTAAAGTGAAATTAAATTGTAAGAAGACAAAAGGTATATATCAGAAAATACTTGAAGGTTACTCAAATAGATTTTTGAGTTAATAAAATATTTCCTTTAAAAAGGTTTGAGAGGCCATTTGAATCTGAAGTAATTGTACCTCTAGTATCAGTTATTATTTAATATTTTTTGATGTTTTCATTAAAAACATGTCACTTTAAATTAACCAATGCTATTATTTTTCATTCATTTAACATTAAAATAACTTACCACTGCACAGATATTAGACAAATATGATAGGCCAAATATCATATCTTCTGCCAAAACAATGCCTTGCCTTACGACATGTCAACCTGTGACTTCTAAATTACCCACAGCTGCAGTGTTGCCATTATGTCAGGCACTGTGGAGAGACCTCACCGAGGCCTGGGCCCCGACTCTTCTATCACTGAGCTGGAGCACATCATTTAACCTCTCTAATTAAACTTGCCTTTGCTCAATTAGTTTGATAAATAGAAAACAAGAAAGTATGCAGGTGTTCAGAAATGGTAACTGCTATTATATTTTTATTAAGCCATAGTTCTAGCTATTATTTTTTCAAATTAATCTGGCATATTCTATAGTAAAATCAAGAAATCTAGAAAATGTAGTTATTGTTTGTTATTTCTATGTACATATGAATATTTGATGTATTTGACTTGAAATTAGAACTAGAAGTATTCAATTAATTTCTTCATAGTTTTGAGTTTGGGGCCTGTTTTACTGGAAACCTAAAGAGTCTACCACCCTTTTTTTAAAAAAAGATTTTATTTATTTTATTTTTAGAGAAAAGAAGGGAGGGAAAAAGAGAGGGAGGGAAACATCAATGTGTGGTTGCCTCTCGTGCCCCCCTCAGTGGGGACCTGGCCCACAACCCAGGCATGTACCCCAACTGGGAATTGAACCAGCAACCTTTGGTTTGCAAGCCTGTGCTCAGTCCACTGAGCTACAGCAGCCGGGACTTTTATTATAAATATATTAAGAATAATGGTACTGAATTTGACATTTTTAAGTATCTCTTTAAAATATAGACAGCTTGACTAGAACACAGCCCCTCCAAAATTCAATGTTACATATTACATGGTCAGATTAGTTTTACTATGGTAATAATTCCCCAAAAGGGAACACTGGGTCTCGAAATAATGATGAGGTCATCAACCCCCAAAATAACATTCTTATTCATTTTATTTTTAAGGATTTTATTTACTTTTAGAAAGAGGAGATTGGAGGGAGAAGGAGAGGGAGAGAAATATCAACGTGCAAGAGAAACTTTGATCCGTTGCCTCTCGCATGCACTCCCCAACCAAGGACCTGGCCTGAAACCCAGGCATGTGCTCAGACTGGAATTGAACTGGCGACTTTTCAGTTTGCCAGTCTACACCTATGCAACTGAGCCACGCCAGTCAGGGCAACATTCCTATTCTTAAGAAGGTTATAATACAGAATGTCCACAAGAGATCTTCAGGTCTGCCTTGATCTGGTATCTTGAATTCCTTTGGTGAGATGGCTATTAAATTTCTGAAGGTTTTGCTGTGAATACCCAAGCAATTTCTCTCATCTATACTATCCTTTACACAGCAGATTATAGTATAGAATATGAATTTTTTTAATTACCTTTATAATCTCTAGGGCATTGTGTATAATCACGCAACACTTAAAATTTTTTCTTATTTAAGTTTGTGTCATTTTTGTATTCAAGAATTCAACAACCGTGTCTCCACTGATAAAGTGAAATGGACAAGCAAACAACCAATGGAAGGATATAACTTTCTTTTTCCCAAAGTATGCCTTTTAAATAGCCATTAGATATGGGGAATTTCCACATTCCTTAAATTTTACAGGAAATACATAACAAGATTATCTAGCAAAAGTTTGCCAAGTCCTAAATTGCTTATCCTGACTAGACTAACTCATGTAATGATTTTAATAAGAATATTGCTCAGAGCCTGTGGTTTAATAGTATTTTTCTTACTCAAGTTTTGGTGAAAAGGATACTCTCTATCTCTACCTAGCATCTGCCATTTATTTAATGTACCATTATTCCACAGCCCCTGGTCCTTATCAAATCCAGAAATTGAACAAAAAGCAGTGAAATAAATAACTACTCACACAATATTGTGGAACTGATCCAACCTGGGTTGGTCTACATCCATAATCTGAATCCAGAATGAACTGATCCTAGATGATTGTATTCAGTCTGAATCACATCCATCCCTATATAATAAGAAAGAAAGAGAAAGAAAGAAAGAAAGAAAGAAAGAAAGAAAGAAGGAAGGAAGGAAGGAAGGAAGGAAGGAAGGAAGGAAGGAAGGAAGGAAGGAAGGAAGGAAGGAAGGCGTACAGATCATAAGTTACCTGGAGCTAGTAGAACTTATATGTTCAGAGGTAAGCCCGAGATAATGTGGCCATAAAAACATTGAAAATAAAAAGTCAATGCACTGGCTGGTATGGCTCAGTGAATTGAGCAATGGCCTTTGAACCAAAAGTCACTGGTTCAATTCCCAGTCAGGGCACATGCATGGGTTTCATTCAGGCCAGGTCCCCTGTAGGAGGCACACAAGAGGCAACCACACATTGATGTTTCTCTCCCTCTCTTTTTGCCTCCCTTCCCCTCTCTCTAAAAATAAATAAATAAATAAATACTTTTTTTAAAAAAAGAAGCCAAGAGTAGTTTAATAATTTGTCCGTTCTGCCATTGCAGAAGATTTAAGAATTTTGGAGGTGTTGGTGATAAGTTAAAAAGCAAGAGGTTCGTAGTAGCAGCAATTTAATGTGTACATTATCTGAATATTCTATAGTCAAAGCAAAGAAAACACGAGGAGATAGATCTCTTCCTCTCCTTGGAATTGACCACATTCCAAAGCAGAGCTCGGGCATGTGCCATACGCCTGGAGGCTGCGCCTCGGCTTGTCCACAGCCTTATGCAGCTGTGGAGTTTGGAAGACTGTTTCTGGACCGCTGGATTAATCCCAGAATGTCAACCTCATTTTCAATTTACTGGCTCTTGTTGCTTTATGTCATGCTGACCTTACTGTTAAACACAAGTTTGTTTGCTTTCTTTCCACTCATGGAGAAATGGCAAAAGCAGTACTTTAAAGCCAGTTGAAAGTTTTAACTGACAAAGCACTTTCAGGGAAAGGTGAATTAAGCAGCTCAGAAAGCATACCCTGCCCATTTCTTTAAAGAAAATATATGGTGTTTTACCCCTGCAGTGTGACATCAGCATCATGGTCAGTATTTAGATAGATATAAGGAAAATAATCAAATGGCAATGTAAATAGTTGTCAAGTCATACACTATAGCTTATTTTTCTAATCTTTTGACATTGCTCTTAATACATAAAATCCTTATATATCCAATTTAGGAAATGAATTATTGTAAATGAAACCCACTTAACTATGTTTTCCTTCAGTGTATTGTACATAAAACTTAATATCTCTTCTATGATGTTTACTTACCTGTAAGTTTTTATTCTTATGAATACTTTATAGAAAGCAGTTGTTTTAAATTTTTTGCCACTGTAGATACCACTTACTATCTCCTTCCTTCAGAAAAACTTATATTTTAAGGTATCTCTCCATCAAACTGCATTCCTATTAAGAAATGGTTGTTTTGTTTTCTTAATGTTTTATTATTCAAAGACATATCAACTGAAGCTGTTGAGCAGCATAACAATTAATTCTATACTGGTTTGATATATTTTATGCAGCCTTAACTTAGTAGACAGAAAATTGGGGTGGGGGTGCAGGGAGAATAACTAGTGGACATCTATCACCGCTTTCCTAAACTAGGTTCAGAGCTAGACATCTGAAGTCATAACATTATATAAAAGTAAGTCTTATTCTTCTGAGGGCTTCTAACTGAGGGAAGTTTTAAATTGTGAGAAAAACCAAAAACTGTTATAGGGTGTTAACATAAGCATTCTGTATTTATGTCAAAACAGAGATATGCAGCTCTGCTTGTTCACCATAGAATAAAAATACTATTCAGAATTTATTTAAAATGGTAAACCCTAAATTTGAGATAACTAGGAGTAGAAAGAGATGTTTTTTAATGGCAGTCTTTAAAATTCATCACTTTAACCAATAAAGTATCTCCTTATGATCTGAGTATTTTGTGCATTGTAATTTTTCTGATATGAGCATGCTAACAAGAAAAATCAGAGCAAAAAGTTTTTGAAAAGCTTTTCATTGAAATCTGGAAAGATAAAAGAAAAATGTAAATGTTCTTTGTACTTTGAAAAAAGTAAATATGACTTACAAAAGTGAAATAGAGAGCTCCTCTAAACAATAGCTTAAATACTTTCCCTTTATTATTGAGCAAGCAATCACTCAGATGACATAAGATGTGAGTACAGTGGTGACAAGAGTGAATGTGAGAGAAATTATCGCTCACTGTCCAAGCATAAAATGGAGTTGTGCTCAGAGACTTTCTTTCTTTTTTTTTTGTTAACATTTTTATTGTTCTGTTTTTCTTTTTTGCTTCTTAAGAAAGTTGTTCATTTCCTATTTTAAGACTACATGGATTGGGTGGGAATCTCTGAGATTGCTTAGATCTCTAAGTCTCTGTTTAGTTGCCAATTAATTGAGTGTTTTAACAGAAAAAAAGGGGGACATTAAGAGAAATAAGAGAGAGAGAGAAAGAAATTAAGAAAGAGAGAAGGAGGGTTGGGGAAGAAGAGAAAGAGAAGGGAAGGAGATAGGGGAGGGAGGGAAGGAGAGAAAAGAAAAAGAAAAGTGGATGGGCTCTCAACTCTGAGACTAGAAATCTCTGTTAATAGTTTACATCAACAGAAAGTACTCAACTCCCACTTACTAAGAGAAGAAAAGAAGGCCCTGAAACACACACACAAAAAAAACAAAAATGTGGGGTTTTCTGCAAAGTTGGAAGGACTTACTTTAGGCATCATTTTATTCTTCTACAGCTAGTCATGAGCATTAAGGGTGTTGTGTGCCAGTCATTCGGCCAGGTTGCAGAGATAACCAATGAGTACATTAGTCACTGCCTTTTCGGAGTTTACGGCTGGTTGAGGACTGGAGATGGGTAAATACAGTTACAATATTCTTGGGTGAGCACTATGATGGAGAAAATACAGGTAGCTCTTGGAACACTTAGCTTAAATTTCAGAGTGGGCAAAGGCATCTTGGACAAGGATCTAAGCAGCGATCTGAAACTGGTTTAAGAATTGGCTGACCATGCTGAGCCAGATGGTGCCAAAGGCAAGAAGAAAAGAGTATTCCAAATAGAGGTAACGGTACGCGCACAGACTTGATGGTGAGAGAGAGTGTGGAGTGGGGCTGATGATAAGGCTGAGGAAGAAAACAAAGTCCGGATCATCAGTGGTCTTACACACCGAGTTAAATTGCATAGCGTTAATTCTGCTGTAAGCAGGACAGCAGTATGATTCAGACTGGTATATAAGAAAATTTTCTCACTGCAATATGGAGAATGGAGTTTGAGATGGCTAAATCTGGAGGGTAGGCAAAGAGAAGTTTTTTTGAGGAAGTTGCGTATTTTGATGAAAATGATGGTAATAAACAGTGACAAGTTAGAGATGATCAAAGCCTCCACCATAACTTTCCAGAAGTTTTAAAAACATCATTTAGAAGCACTGACAGAACTTATGAACATAGGTGAAACATACCATGTAAATTATCAAACACAAGGTCCAATATCTAACTTGAAACTTCAGATTTTATTTTATCAATAAAGACAATAAAAACTAAGAAATTTAGTTTATTAGTTTTGTTGAACCTCATGGTCCTGCGCTGTGTGAAAAGTTAAGACTAGAACAGCTCAAGATTCAGCAAATGGGAAAGAAGGGAAAACTGAGTTAAACTAATAAAAAATAAACACATCCTTTGTATATAGTCTTCAGATGTCATTATCCAGTAAATTACAAAATGATACACACACAAAATGCTTAACTCTCTGGAAGGGGTTTTGATTTCATGAATTCCTCACAGAGTGTGGGGAGTCTGGTGGTTGACGGAATAGGGAGCAACTTGGCTACTAAGAGTATATCCATCTCTTTTAGTTTTGATTACCTCATTCAATTTTCATCAAGGGCTGTTCTGTTCTTCCTCTTTACTTCCATTAACCAATGGCAGCTAGGAAGAAAAAAAGCTTATTATCTGCAGGCAACAGCACTAAGAAGGAGGTTTCTTTCCTCCTGGGTTTCACCAGTCCCTTGCCCTGCCTCCTCGTAGAACCCACCGCTATCACCTCACCCTTAAGTCTATGGCTCATAGACTCATCTGTTCTCTCTTCTTCAGTACTGTAGGGCGCAGTAACTTACTACTTTATACTTTCCATTACTTGCTGGCTCAGCATATTGTTCTTAGGCCCAGCTGCTTTCCCCACCTGGCCTCTGGGTGGGAATATCTTGCCCCTTGAGAAGAGTCATGGCTCACCACTTCACTACCTGCTAAGTCCTCACCCAACTGGCACCATGCTAATTCAGGCTCTTCTGAGATACTTGCATATTTTACAGCCATGCACAAAAGCCACAACTGTCTTAGACTTCGTGTTGCTTGTCTGGATGTTCTGTTGCCCATCCCATCTCCTCAGAACTGAGACACTGTCATCTGACCTCCTTACCCCACCTCTTCCTTCTTCTGAATCACAGAAGCCTCTCATTTTCTCTTCCTGTTCATCTGAGGTTTCCTTAAATCTTACACTGACTTCTCTTCACCTGTTCTAAGAGGCAAGACAGTGTTTGAATATACACTGGAAATTCATCTGAGGTTTTTGTCAAGAAAATGAGATTCAACTCTCCCTCCATCTCTATGTGACTGGCACTAGTTCCAGGCCATGGTTGGGTACCAAATGCAAAGCTGTCAAAATCAGATGATAGTAGGCGCCTAACAACATTATCATATACTCATTTTCGATCTAATCTCTGTTTTTAACATAAAGGTGAGCTTTGGAAGAATTATTTTGTGATTCACACAGGAAAACTGCGTCAGTCTGCTCTACTTGACAAGTGTCTTACATTAAATTGGCTTGTGATTTGAAGTGAATCATCTTCAAATAATATATTTTCTTAAAATAATTTACCACTAATTCTTATTAATTTTATTACTGTTCTGTGTGATAAAAATAATAACTCATTTTTATATGTCTCTTTATTAATGAATTAGAGTGCCCGAAACCTCAACACAATTACGTAGTCATATACTAGGAACTAAGGAATCATCAGCACACTCCTTCTTTCCAGCCACTTTAAATTTATAACCAACATTTCAGGTTGTGCAATATTGTACATGGCATAAGGTAGAACAGTAATATAGATGGTTTGGCATCATGTGGACAATAGCCTTGACAATGCATACATTTTAATGAAGCAAGAAGTGATTTCCAGACAATTAAATTCAACTAATTGTTCATGAAGATAATACACTCAACTGGTATCTAGTAAGTTACAATAAAGCACTGTTTTAGTTAGTCACACTGGTAAAGTAAAAAGGTTGATATTTTTATACAAATAAATTTTCCTATAAAAAGTAATGCACTTGACATTGAAATGGAAGAGAATGTAATCTAATTTGATAACAATGTGTTTCAGACCAATTGTTCATTGGTCTCCTTACCAGGAATATAATTTTTATATATTTTATATATTTTCCAATATAATACTGAAAATATGCTAATGTGCTCCTTTAGTAAATAAATAAGTGCCTAGAATGTATAAGAAACCTTTGTAAGAATGTATATGGAACTTATTTAAGGCCTTAAATGCTGGAAATTTGGAGATACAAAGATAAAAGCATAGAATGGATTTCTTGCTTTTAAGTTCCAGGTGATAAAGATGTCAGATATTGTTTGAAACTTAAACATACATTTTCCTTATTCAATCAGCTACATTCGGAGTAGACTGGAGAAACCAGACAGTTTAATTGGATTATTTAACCATGAAAAATTTCCTATAACATTTAAAAAACTGTTTCATTTAGTCTTTAATGCTGTTTTGTTTTTAAATTAAATATCTCCTAATATTCAGACTTGTAAACTTAAGTGCTATTGAGAAATTTATGTTTGTCTCTAAAACTGTATGCTCTATTTCTTGTAAATATCTGATTCCAATTGTTTGTGGAGTTTTTCTAATTTACATTTAAGTTCACTAATGGGGAAGGGAAAATGAGTAAATGGCCCCAGGTATAAATGCATGTGAAACTCTTTCCTGGTGTCAGGGTCACTCTAACAAGCTAAAAAGTGAATGTATCATGCCCTGGCTGGGTAGCTCAATTGCTTAGAGTGTCCTAGTAATGCCAAGGTTGTGGGTTCAATATCCAGTCAGAGCACGTACTACAAGAAAGCAACCAATGAATGCCTAAATAAAGTGGAAGAACAAATCAATGTTTCTCCCTCCCTCCCACTCCCCTCCCTGCCTCCCTCCCTCTCTCTCCAAAATCAATCAATAAAAAAAATTTAAACATTATAAAGAGCATATGTATCATTCTCCTTACTTTTTAAAAGCAACATTTTATTCTAATGATAGGATGTTATATTTACCTGATCAGATGGGGTCAAATTTCATCTTATAAAAGATATAAATTAAATAAATAGAATACTTTGACTTTATAAAATGCAGAGATCTGTGATCAGTTATTTTGAGCGGCTGGAATTCATAGACTTTAAACAACTGAAGCATTCTACAAAAAAGCAAATTGTCTTCGCATCTGAATTAAATCAGCTGAGCGTAGTTACGCTGTGATATGAGAGAAGCAGGATGGCGCAGTGGTGAAGAGCGCGTACTCCGGCGCCTGCCGACAGGTTGCGCCGCTTGCTAACTGCCCGGGTTCACTGATTCACTCGCTGACTCTCTGATTCTGCTTCCTTATGTGTAAAATGGGCATAATGACAGCACCCCTCTCTAGGTTTGCTAGGAGGATTAAACGATTCAGTGTAAGAACTTTGCCTGGCATAGTACACACTACCTAGGTGTTTTGTCTAACTTGAACGGCTTTTTCTTTAATAGATAGATGATTAAGAATTCAGATGATATTTAGATTTTTATCTTACATAAACTCATAAGCGATAGTAATTTTTAATATTTTATGTCATGTGAAATTCAATAGCATGTTACTCATCAAACTAAATTTTTTTCAGCAAATGAGATTAAGGAAGAACTATTACAAATGAAAAATAATCGCATATAAATCAATAAAACTGCCAGCTTAGCCACAATTCTTCAATGAAACAGTTTCCATGTAAGGCAGATTGGACTAACAGAGTCTGTATCCACCCTTCCCCTTCTCCCTCTCCCCAATAAATGATGTTTAGTTGAAAAGAACTATGTAGGAAAAGAAAGAATAATTTTTAAATTTTTACACTTCACAAAATAATAATATTGGAAAATTTATTTGTAAAAGACATAAGTT
Source organism: Anoura caudifer (assembly GCA_004027475.1). NCBI lineage: Eukaryota > Metazoa > Chordata > Mammalia > Chiroptera > Phyllostomidae > Anoura > Anoura caudifer. Next base: position 42,711 of record PVKU01006358.1, read on the forward strand.
TAAATTATAAATCTAAAATTTTATCCTGGTGGCATTAAAGGACCTCAATATTGTATATATCTAAAAAAATTGCTATGAGACTAAAAAATAATGTTCTTACTTTGAGAAATAATATTTTGCATAGTCCTTGTTCTGACACTTGACAAATAGCCTGGAAATGTTAAATATTCCTTTTTTTCCAAAATAAAACTTAGATCAGTGAATAAAATATGTTTCAAGGAGAATAAAAAATACCCAGCATTAACCATTTTTAACCATTGAGTATGGTAATGTATGTAGCATAGTTCTTGATTTGCCAAGTGTATTTAAAGTTTCTCTATGACAGATGCCAACTATAATGTATATTCATTGATTTTTCACATTTTAAGATCTCTAAAACCAGGACTCATCTTATAATTCATGTTACATCACAATGCCATCAGCCAAGCGGAAGTCATACCCAGTTGTATGAAAATCTTTCCTTAACACCTCCTAGCAGCATCAAAAGACATCGCTAACATCAGGGAATATAGTGTGTGTGTGTGTGTGTGTGTGTGTGTGTGTGTATTCATCCTTCATCCATAGAATTTCACTACTTCTAATTCTTTTAATCTGTGTTAATATCAATTCTTATTTGTTACAGACCAGGAATCAATATGCATTTAAGAGGTATCACAGTTTTTGTTTTAGCCATGAGTTATTTGACCAGTGACTGTGCACTAGGCTTTGTACTAGGGAGTTCTACGTATATTATCTCTAGCACTTACAATCATCTTTGAATTGAAATATTGAGTTCCATTATACAGAAGGAGAAACAGAGGTTCAGAGTAATTCACTAAATGTGTAAAACAATTTCATGCACTAATGCTCCTTCAAAAAGAAAGGGAGTTTCTGTCACATTTTTCCAAATTAAATTATTTTTCTTGGCATACATATTAAATCTTTTATAACAGTTTTTATTTGAAAAATTTTTAAAAACTTAGTCAATATTAATAAATGGGCTGCCTGTTTAAGTCTCATCAAAATGAATCAGCTTTAGAATTCTTAATAAAACAATAAAAAGCTTCTAGGGAAAAAAGTCAATTTTCTGGGGAAACCAAAATAGAAATAGACCTTAGTTCCCAACACTGCAGCCTATACTGGAATGTTAGATACGATATGATGAATGTTTCACCTGTGAAAGTCAAAGTTTCTCTGGTTTGACTCGTAGCTTCAGGGTAGTTCCAAATGGCTTGGCAAGAAGGATTTCTTTTTCTTTTCTTTTCTTTTCTTTTTTTAAATACTTTTTATTTTTATTGTTGTTCAAGTACAGTTGTCTGCCTTTTCCCCCCACCACTCCCCTCCACCCCTGCCAATCGAAGTGTTTCTTAATGGTAGAAATTTGCAGATAAATTCACATTCTCAATATTTCTATTATTATATTTACCAAATAGTTCTGCTAAAATTGATGCCTTAATACCTGTCCTACATCAAAGCTTTCATTCTCTATGTTTTAATCCTTATGTACCAGAAAGTTAAGAGAAACAACCATCTTATACTTATTTGAAGCTAAGACAGATATAGATACCAAATATTTCTGTTGAAATACACTTAAAGCTGTGCCACATGGTGGATGTGGAAAAAAATGCAGTACATATCAGATTATTAAATAGAATCCATACTTAAACTTTGAAATTAATTTATTAGAACAGTTTTAGCAGAACTGCACAATAAAAATGTTTCCCTTAAATAAGATTTAAATGTGACCAATCTGGATGATTTAGAAGAGAGGAAATGTTTGTATTTGTTAGATTTATTTTGATCTTCACAAATTTTACATTTCCTAATGACTGCAATGCCTCAAAGATGTAGCATTCCTACTAAACCATTAGAAGTCATGAAAAATTCATAAAAAAAGAATAATGTTAAGAACTTCAATCAATGTCAAAAAATGGTTCACAGGTGGCAAACACTAGGCCTGCAGGCCGAATCCAGCCCTCCACCTTGTTTCATCCAGCCCGGCACCTTGTTTCTGCTCGGTGGCAGCACCAAGCTCTTGCTTAACTGTTAAGGAGTAGCTACATTCATACAGTCCTAAAATTACATTCAGCCCTTTGAAGGCAACTGCAAGGCTGATGTGGTCCCCAGTGAAAATGAGTTTGACACCCCTGAGTTAGATCTTCAAGAAAATATTTGTGATTTACAAACAAACCAAATTTCTTAAAAAGTTATTAAAGTTCCTAAATGACATGTCACCAATTAAGAAACATCATGTAAATTACCACAAAGCTTGAGAAAATATAGAATCAGGTGAAAATCTATAATTTATGCAATAATATATTCAAACTGAGGGAAAACTAGTATGTAATATCTATATTAGTTTAGCCAACAAGTTTTTACATTTAGCTTGGACAAATTTCCAAATATTGGTGGAAGTGTTTGTTGTGTGATTTATTAAAAGATAATTCTCATGAAGAATATCTAACACTTATAAAACAACAGTAATGTGGTTGATAAAAGGTTAAGGCCTATAGGGAAGGATACAGTTAGCTACTGAGCTAGACCACGCGCACCTGTGAGTCACCCCAAGCTCACCGAAGCACCAGTTTCAAGTTGTTCTCACTAGTGCTCAAGTACATGCAGTAAACAAACAGCAGCACTCCACTCGGTTTTAAAAAATACGTTTGTCACTTCCCTGAAATGTAATGCTCTGTGATCTTAGTAAACTGTCTTCTACGCTCTGAACTTCAGTGTCTTCACCTATCAAGCAGAGAATATTTTTGAGAAGGCCTTTGCATTTAAACGCGATAGTCCCTATAGAATTCCTTTGCACACTATATAAAACACTATGCAAACATGCTTTTTGTAAATAAGAAATTCCTAAGTAATTTAGCAATGCTAAATATGCTTAACAGTTAGAACATTATTCTACAATGTAGGTTGATAACATTAATAAATTAATTCTAGTCACCAAATAAATATATGATTTTTAATAACCAAAGAAACTAAACTTACTGATGCAGCTATTTGTTTAACAGCCCTAAAACACTATACTTTCCCTACCTGCCCCCCCCAAAAAAAACAAATTAGAACGCTTATCTGGCTAAGAAGCCATGGCACTGAGAGTAAGCAGTTTGTATGGAAGCCCTTTGGGGGGATGGGATCCCAAGTCTTCATTGGCCCTTCAGCCTGCTCACCCCTGTGTAGCTTGACTGGTCACTGCGCCTGTGGGCCTGTGTGCTGGTGTGCTGCAATGGGAGATGGCTGAGGAGCTGCTTCTTAAAAAATGTGGTGTCAAAAATGGCTGTTTGCCCATCTGCATGAATTTTTAGTTTCTTTCCTCCTTCCAAATAGAGAATCATATTCATGACTATTTTTAAGCAAAGTTTATGACAATAAAACATTTTATATTTAAAGTTTATATATCCTTTACAACAAAAATCTTCTCTAGAAGTAACTCAGTTAACAGAGCATTATTTTCTGAACAATAAACACAGGGAGCGGCAAAAGTCAGCTGACAATTATTTACATGAAAAATAATACAATAATCAATAAATAATGATACAAGAATCAACTCTGTGTTTCACCCTATATGTATCTGCTGAGGAAAAGCGCATAAGTAGAGGTGATCTGAGGACAGGAAGAGGTTGTTGTTTGTTCCTAAATATCTGATTGACTATCAAAATGGGGCTGAATTCACCAGATTCTTGTCTGGTGGTTTATCTTACTTAATGTGGAGCTACAAAATATATTTTTTCGAGAACTGAGAAAATGCAGGACTTACATGCAGAAGCTATTCATACCTCACATTTTCATATTTTCAAAACTTTTTGCAGAGAATTAAATTATGTATATCATGTGGAGCTATATTTTTTAACTTATTGCTGTCCCAAGTTATCTCCACTTAAGAAGGGCTTACATTGAAATTAATCTGGTGTAGAAAATGTTTATTCTTAATTCTACGTGAATGCATGAGCAACAAGAATATGCACACAGCAATCCAGAGAAATGTAAACGTCTCTTTTACAAGAGCACAAATGTTGTCAAGGCAGGCTAAAACCCAGGGGAGTTTGGAAACGTGAATGAAAAATCTGAGCTATATATACTCTGAGACTTCTTAGTGAACCGGGGCAAATTGCCTACCCTTTCTGAAACTCATTTTCCCTCTCTGAAAAATGAGGGCACATGACATCCATCTCAAAAATATGGGAAATTGTAGTCTATTCATTTCATTTTAGACTCCTTAACTGTGCCTTTTCTTTATGTGGAAGTCTGGACAGCAGTGGTTCAATCTAACTTTAACAGATTTGTATTTAATTTATACTATAAATGCTTGTCTTTGTTTAAATTAAACTCATGAAATTTGAACCTGAGTATTTATAATTTCTGAAAAAACGCAAGAAACATTTAGCCTCTTTTTTATTTCTTATATATCTATTAATAATTTGGAGTGATTTGTGGTACTTAACAAAATTTCCCAAATGCTTTCTGTTGGTTTTACCCATTCAATTATAAAATTGATTAGCCATAGTTTTATAACACTAAAGAATCTTAAAATATTTATTTTTTGATTTGTGATGTTTTCAAAACGAATCTATTTTTCCTGCATTAAACCCTATTTTTGTACCCTATTTTCAGTAAATTTTAACTATCTCTTAAAGAACAATTTTTGTTTGATACACAAAAACAACTTTTCTTTGTCTTTCCATCTCCTCCCTACTCACTCCCTTAAATAGCACCTTTGGTTCAGAAGAACAAATCATGTTATTCATTATACTTTCTTAAAATTGAATTGTTGACTTTCATTTTAATTCTTCCCAGCTACATTCAGGCAGTGCCATATCTTGTTTTGTTTTGTTCCCCCCTCCCCCACTCCCACCCCTGCCTTGGTAACTAACCTTTGTGTTTCAAAGGCTTTTCAAAAACATATGCTTCCGGGATGACACTTGAGATATAAGGTTTTAATCCAATGGTGACAAAGACAATGCCATGGTTTTAACTGCTCAAAAGAATAAGCAAATAACTTCAAACCATTCCCTAAGGATAAGCTGCTTTAAACAAAAATATGAAAGTTCATTCTATTGATTAAACCAAAATTAATTGTGAAATTATTTCAACTGAAGATTTTTACAGTGTGCATGGTAAATGTAAACATGAATTATTTCAAAGTCAACTTCAAAATATGCATTTCAAATAATTGTGTCTTCTGTATTAATTTGAAGGTCATTTATATTGTAATCTGTTCTTTGAATTAGTAAATTTTTATATGCCATTTTTGAACTACAGAGAAGAACCCATACGTTTGGAGGATGTATTAATTAATTCATTTTGTAATAAACAGCAATTTATCATTTAAAACATTACTGTTAAAATTCATTGTTACTGCTGATATATTTTATTCATTTCTGTATGTGAAAGTCATTATTTTCAGCATATTTCAAACTCCACAATCTAGTATCTAAATTGGCTTCTGTTACTCAACTATGTGTTGTAGTTGAAATATCTTATTGCTTATAAATATTATATGTTTATTCCTTTGTCTGTTTGAGATTTTTTCTGTATACTATTTAAGGTGTTTTAAAATAAAAATATGGCCATAGAGTCGTAGGGACATTAGAGTTACACAGACCTCAGAAATCATCTGGTCCATGGGTTCTTTATCTGTGACCCAAGGACTGGCTTTGAGGCAGCTGAAATCCCAATATAGTCTGAATATAATTTTAGTGCCTGTGTGGGCACGTGTCATTGATTGCTTTCATTAACCTCTCAGAAGGGACAGAAAAAGAAAACATATTAAAAAACAAATTGCCCAGGCTGGTGTGGCTGAGTAGGTTGCAGGTTTGATCCCTGGTGGGGATTATATAACCCCTGGTTGGGGTGCATACAGGAGGCAACTCATCAATGTTTCTCTCTCACATTGATGTTTCTCTCTCTCTCTTCCTCTCTCCTAAAAGCAATAAAAGAAATGTTATAAGGCATAGATAAGAAAAATAATAATAATAAAAAGAAACAAATCCATTCCACCACCTTGATTTACAAATAGATCCGAGATTGAAGTAAGCATGAAAGACCTCCAAGGTCCTAGAGAGAATAAATGGAAGAGTTCAATCCAGGTACTGATTTGTAGGTTGACCACAGAATGTTGTTGATCTGGTAGAGCTCCCAACAGAATGGTTTTTTCAGCTGACATAGAGGAGGGTGAATTTTGGGTCCCCCTTAAGTTTGTTCACATAGAGCTGAAGTAGTGAAGGTAACCCCCAATATCAGTTAGCATCACAGTACTATTACACTACACCTATCATGCAATTAAATTTGTTATCCAGATTTTATGCCTTAAAATATGGATTTATGAAAAATTGAAATGAACTCTCATATTTTTGCAGATAGAGTTCTTTGGGGGCACAATAAACTTCAAATCGTTCTTTTTGCTCAATCAAAAGGAGCAATAGAAGTAGGCATTTCTGCACCACCAGTTATGATCTTTAACCTTTTCACTAGTAAATCTTTTCTTTCTTATTCTTTAGGGTTAAGGGGAGACATAATAAAAACCAAAAGAATAAGGTTTAATACAGAGTTTATCAGGTCTAGAAATTTATATATTATTTCCATATCTAATCACTAATTTGTACAAAACTCGGATGATTCCAAATACACAATGAAGAGAGGAATGATCTCTAGAATACACATTTTTTCTTTTGAAATATTAAAAGCAAATTTAGTAGGCCTGGAAGCAAACTGAAGCTGCATTGTCTTTCAAAAGTGACCATGACATCATTTAAATAACATAAATCTTTGATTTGATTTGGTGATCATTAAAATCAAATCCTGTTTTAATGAATGAAGATCTAAATTAGGTGAAAATGATGGGAGGAATGAAATAGAAAATATTTCTTGGAATAATGTCCTGAAAATGACAGAAAGGACTGTCCCTCATTGTCTTCTGAGGCACAGACCAGCATGCCCTGAGCTGCCAGGCACCAGCTGAGCGCTGATGGGGTTAGGTAAGTAGAAGGCAAGGCTCACTCACCATTACATTGTGGTGTAACTGGAGATGAGCAACGTTGTGTACATGAGAAGTTCAAGGAAATTTAAGCCATAATATTAATAGATCTTAAATTATAGGCATTATTCCTAGTTTTAGAATTAGAAGAGAAGGGCTAGTGCAGACCAAAGGAGCCTCGTCTGGAGCTGCGTGTGCTGGGCTGGATTGGTTGACAACAAGGGAAACAGCCAGTCAAAGTCACAGCATGAGAGTCTTCATAGGTGCAAAAATTCTTCTGACAGAGAGCCAGTAAAAATAGAAAACATGCTATTTGAGAACTTCATATTATTAAAAAAGAAAAAACTACAGTGAAGTTAATTTAGCCAGAAAGAAGGGGTTTAAGAATTTTGTATAGGAAAACTACCATGATTTGACATCATCATTAAAAAGATGTTAAACAAATGAGAATAGGAAATATTGAATGAGAAAAGAAAACTCAGAAATTGAAAACATTAAATAGGTGATATTACATTAAAGTTGCCACAGTAAGTAAATCCTGTTCCCGTGGTCATCTGCAAGGGCTATCCATTTGTGAATTATTTAATAGATGTTTCTTTCTCAAAACTGTTGCTGCTATTATGACTTATTTTTATGTTTCCTTTCCAAACAAAAATTTCAACATCTGAGGAACTAAAACTACAGTAAATCAGCAGAGCAGCAACTCACTTTACGAGGACATCCTACCCAGAGAGAGGGGGGGAGAGCACACGCACTAGGGGGTGGGGGCAGCCTCATAGCAGACTGGGTCCCTTATAAGGTCATATTTAATTCACTGCCAGGAACAGCAATTGAAAGAAAATATAACTCAGGTTCTCAATTACATTAACAAAGGTTTTAGCTTCCTATGTACAGTACTTTTAAGTCTTCTCTATGTTCTAAATCTGAAGGTCAATGAGCATTCCCATGAATCTTTGCATGTTTATATCAAAAGTACAATGTGAACTTTGGCAAAGGAAGTGGCTGGCTCTGGGTTAGCTGGGCTTTTTAGGTTGTACTGTAAATACAATTGAATGCTGCCTAATTTCACACTATTGCCAAGGAATTAAAGAATACATTTATAAATGCCACCCAAAGACGCAGATGTGATCCCAGAAGGAGTTGTGAAAGCAAAGATTTATTTTTTCACCCTAACTGCTTAGTTGTGTACTAATCTTCCCTAGGGAATCTGCCCCCTGTCTGCAAGATCCTTGTGAACTAAGTCCGCCCCAGGCTGCACGCGCCTCCCCCTGCCCAGCCTATTTGCTGCACATGTCCTGTACCTGTCCACACTCACTCCCTGTGAACCCACACTCAGTGAACTGCCTCCTTAGGAAGTAGCTGATCAATCAATACTCCAAGAAGTAAATAAAAGAATATACCTCCCTGGAACATTTGTCTGTTAAGAGAAAGCATGCTTCACCCACCATAGAAAATAGTATATTTTTGTTAACAGGCATGAGCTTTTTAGAGTGGTTTGTGGGTGTTAAAGTCTTGGAATTTAGGTTAATAAAGTTTTTTGAAAGGATTATATGTTTGTGGATGACAGTAACTATGGCTAGAAGTTGTCTGAGAATGATTAAAATCTGTCTCTCCTATGAGAGCTGTAGGAGATACAAACACTGTCCAACGAGTATAAAAGCGTTGCGCGTATCGAAGCATTCGTATCCACAGGAAGACCCTGATAACACTTCTACGTAAACTCCTATTTATTCCTTAGAAGTCTGTTTAAGATCTAGAGTGATAAATGAGGCAGCAAATGTGTTTGAGAGTCCACAATTCCTGTTTATTTTTGGAAGTGTCCGAACATTTTACAAATAAGAGGCTCTAGGGCAAGAAAGGGCTGAGACCATTCCTCTGTCCTTTGCGTAAAGAATTCAAATCTATAGGAGTTTTAAAGGAAACCAGTGTGGAACCTTGTCTTTTACCCTTGAGGGGTTTGAGGATGTAATGAGCTGGGTTTTGAAGGTCCGAATACAGTTCAGAGTGAATCAGTGTGCAGCTCAGAGCTCCACGCGGCCAGCCAGCACCCACCAGCTGCTCTATCCCTGGAGCTTTTGGTAAGTTGTGCTTTTTTTTTTTTCCTTCATTCTTCTTAAAGGTCAAAAGGAGGTGCCTCAATTAGAAATGTGCTATTTAAAAGTACCTTAATTCAAGTAATACTTGCATTTTGCTACATAAAAGTAAGTTTTCATATATATCAATTTCCCATGTGACTGGGTAAATTATACAAAGAAGACATACTAAATTAGGTATAATTCTTAAGTTTAAAACAGGGAAAGAGAAATAAGAACAATGAAATCAATGGTAAAAATCTCTTATGTCAGAATACTTGTCTATCTATATTTTCCCATTGACACTTAGTGTGTTCCTCTCTGCTTTGCTACTTGCCTTTTAAATCTTTTTCATCCATCAAGGATTAAATAAAAATTTCCTTTCCCATGACGACCTTCTTATCCTCACAGTAAGAGATAATCTCCCCTTCCCAGGAAGACCTTTTTAAATGTGGCAGCCAGAGGAAACTGATGCAAAAGATTGGGACACTAGAGAGACTTCGCTGCGGATGAGTGAGAACGAGAGGGCAAGCACCCTCGGTCCGTGTGGCTTCTCCCAAATATTGCTTGGAATATCTATTAAGAATGGAAGCACTTAAGATTCTTAGCTTGGGTAGGAACTTTTTAAATTTAAATAAATTTATAATCTAACTATTTAAAGATGTTCCTTCCTACCTCATACTATTTTTTCTACCTGCCTATTAACATTCTATTTGCCATAGGATTACTGTTGCATTTTTAACAACAAGGATCAGATACCTTTGGGGTGTAAAGCATCAGAAATAAGAACAAAATAGGCATTAAATCTTACAATGAAATAGAAATAGTAATTCAAATTATGCCCCTAAGTAATGTCTATGAGACTCATACAGCCAGAATAACAATTTAACCTACTTTGCCTTCTTTGCAGCTTTCAAGCTGGAGCTGAACTATTAATAACTCTTCGTATTTGTATTGATCTCTATCATTTGCAAAGCTTCCACTATCACTAGCTCATGTACATTATCTCATCTGGAAAAGCATCTCCTGCCGAAAGCAGGCATTTATTCCACTGCACTTTTGAAGTGCTGAAACTTAAGCTCAGAGAGATGGAATACGTTATCAAAAGCAATAGCCTGGCTGGCGAGGAAAATGCGGAAAATGCAGCCTCAGCCACTCTCCTGGCCCATTTCCCTTCTGTGTCTCAGCTCCACGTTTGCGTCGAGGTTATGGCAGCCTCTTTGTTATTAGAGCAGGTCAGTTTGAGAAACAGTAAATCCTCACTATTCTGAACTGTTACGGAGTCACTCACTGGCTGGAGTCCCAAGTTCAGACTACAAGAGATTTAACCCATTGAATTGTTTTGTAGAATTTTTTGAAAACAACTGAAAAAGCGTTAAACAAATATACCTAGTTTTGGAAGTCTGGCATTTGAAACTATGTTGCTTCACCTGTGCCGTCCCACCCAGCAGCGTTAGAACTGCAGAAGGCTCTCACTTAATGTTTTTTATCCTGCACCTGGAATGCACACCTGTTAAGTGTGTACTCTGAACTGCATCTTTAAACCTAATCAATTGCTACAACCAAGAAACCCAGCACACCATCAGCCTAGTTCTGGCATCGCCATAGCAGGAAAATTATTGTCTTAGTGGGAACTCTATTCGTTAACTGGAGCTAAAAGAAGCCACAAAAGTCAGTTAACTTCCCAAGAGAGGCACTGGTTCGGAAGAAAAAATAAAGGGGTTTTAAGATTATTGTAGTATCTTTTTTTTTAGATTTTTATTAATTTATTTTTTTGGACAGGGGAAGGGAAGGAGAGAGAAGGGGAGAGGAACGTTGATGTGCAAGAGAAACACCTATCAGTTGCCTGTTGCACGCCCCAACCGGAGACCTGGCCCACAACACAGGCATGCGCCCTGAACCAGACCTTTCAGTTTGCAAGACAATGCCTAACCCACAATACACACCAATCAGGGACTATTGTAGTTTCTTGCTATTGCATTTCTTAAACTGTTTCTACATCTGTAAAATTGAGATAACACCTATATTCCAGGGTTTATATAAGGAACTAACTATTAATAATATTAATCATAATAATGCCTACTTTTCATTAAGAACTAGTTCATGTTTTATGTAATACTAACAATCTATGAGACATCTTATAGTAGCCCCATGTTGCAGTTTAGGTTACTGATGTTTAGAAAATCAGGATCAAATCTAGAAAGTGCATCTTCAGAGTTTAACTATGACTCTATGTGCCCCCGGTAAGATAATATACTAGTTTAGGGTAAAACCATCAACATAGGGTGGCTCTCAAAAGAGTAAAAAATCAGGAAATGCAAGTAGGAGAATTCTGTGAAAATGTAAAGGTAGAGAAATTCTGATCCGGAGAGCAGAAAGTTTCTTTTTTTTGTTTTCTTTTTTATTATTGAGCTCTCCTATTGTCATATGAAGAAAGAATTAAGCAGCCTACAGAGCTTCTTCTCTTGATTGGGAAGGGTCCCAGAAATCCACTCACCAGAAATGAAATTCTGGACCTAGAACAGAGTCAGCACCTCCTTTCCTTTGCAGTGACCACAGCCCACCCCATAACTGTGCCCATCCTACTCAGAAACAAGCAATTCCACACCATGAGGAATTTGGATTTTCAAAGAGGTGATTCTAATAGATTTAATCCATGTTTAGAAAAGCACTTGCAAAATTGTTTGTCAGTATAAATATGTGGCCTCCCTGGTCAGAACAAAGCAATAGCAGAGAAAACTCACGTTGCCCCTAAGGTGATGCACCAGAAAATAAAACACAAAACAAATGAAGATCAGGATTAAAATGTCCAGGCAATAGGATTATGATAAATGTGTTCCATATTCACAGAGAACTAATGATACTGACTACAACTGGTCCTACACCTAAGGATCTCAGACTAAAAGATGCTGGACAGTGAGTAAAGTATTCACGGGTTTGTTTTTTCTCTGAAACCCCAAGGAGACTATTTTAGATGACCTCTTTTAAATGTTCACATTCCTACTTACTTCCGGGCCATACCCAATCCTTTTTTCAGACCTGGAGCCAGTATTTCCTTAGCCCGCTCATTGTTTCAGTAGAATAATGCCAACTTCTGAGCAACTTTAGATTGTGCTGAACTCCTCTGTTTGTTATCAGCTGTCCACGTTCAACACTTGGTCAGAAGGAAATTTTTGGTTTTGTGAATGGAGACTGATTACTTGTAAGGTAAATGAGGAAGCTGTGTTGGTGAGAAAAGCCTCAGGCATCTCCAAGTTTCCTCATCAAGAGTACCTATTCTTCAGCCAGAATAAACGAAAGTTTCCTAAAATTCACTGGAACCCAAAGATTACAAGCTGATAGCCCACTAGCTACCTACAGAATTGTGTTTGGACCAACAAATCATTTAACATGATGAAATATTTGCCAAAATTTTGAAAGCAAGGGAATACACAGAAACACCCAGATTTCTGGCCTCTGTTTAAAAATCAGAAATTCTAAGCCTGCATTTTTTCATGACAACAATCAGTTGGAGGTTAGTAACTTTCAGGGCCATACTTCTTAAATCATCACAGCCTTACTTGGTCCACTTCCTACCTTTATATTACCTACCTGGACTAGTAGGCATCTGCATGTAAGAGTCCTGCTAACCCACTCTGTCTTCTGTCTTTCATCTCTTTAATTTTGTTGGAAGTACTGTGAGAAGAGGTATACACTATTTTATAAAATGCTTTGCAACCAACTGTAAGATCAGAATTATCTCTATTTATCGAATGGGAAACTAAGGATTACAGATAGAGTTGCACAAAATTAAGGTATATGGCCTAACCAGGATTCCAACCAGGTTTTCTGACTCCAAGCCCAGCCCCACATCCATTAAATTACAATTCCTGTTAACCAGTGTGAAATTATAAGAACAAAATGTCCACAAGAGTAAGCATGGTTTATACTTAGAAGAAAATACAATTTTCTTCTAAGAAAAGAGAAAAGAGAGAGAAGAAAATACAATTTATACTTAGAAATTAGAAGTTGAAATGTTATGTAAAGCCCATGGGAAATGTACGTCTCCCTTGACAGTGAGTGAACTGAGGCTTTGCGCAATTGTAGGGAGCATCACCGTGCTGAGAGCTGGGAGGCAGGCTTCCAGGCCCCTCTGTGGCGCTCAGCCACCGTCCCACTGGAAAAGGTCTCCTGTCCATTCTGAGCCCCCGTGCGTGCTCAGTGTTTTATAACAGTCTGGTCGTAAGCAGCAGCATTCCCTCTTCAGGGGCCTTCTGCAGAGTCCCCTGTCTCTGTCACTCTGCCACCCCTAACTGTTCTTTCCTCTCTCCTCATCCCCGTTGTCCCCACGTCAACCTTGTCCTGCTCACACATTTCCCTTGGTCTTTCTGTCCAAGAGTCTATCCTATCTGTCTCATGTGGGAAAAGAATTTAGCAATGGACAGAGCAAGCATTTATTATATGAAATTCGCTGTATCTAAAAGTTTGGAAATTTCCCCAACCAAGACTTTCCGCCAAGATGGAGGCATAGATGGACACACTGTGCCTCATCACACAACCAAAATTAATGACAACAAAGATTTAGAAACAAGAAAACAACCAGAACTAACAGAAAACTGAACTGTATGGAAGTCCGACAACCATTCATCCAGACCAGTAAGAGGGGCAGAGTTGCAGCAGGAAAAAGCCGCACAAGGCTTTTTACACAGGTTGGCAGACCTGGGCAACAGAAGCCCCAGGTGCACAGGTGGCAGATAGCGGACCCCAGACATGGGGTGGCAATGGGCGGATCCAGTGAGGCCACGCAAGGTGGCTGGCTGGCCAGGCAGTCCCACATTCCCATGCAGATAATCCAGGGGAAAATAGGGGAGTGAGACAGACCTTGCAACCCAGGGCCTCAGCGCCAGGAAATTAAACCTAAAAACACCGATTGAAAACACTTGTGGGGGTTGAGGTGCTGGGAGAGACTCCCAGCCTCACAGGAGAGTTCCTTGGAGAGACCCACAGGGTCCTAGAATGTACACAGGCCTACCCACATGGAAATCAGCACCAGAAGGGCCCAGTTTGCTTGGGGAAAGTGGAGGAAGGTACTGAAATATGAGAGAGCAGAACGAGCACCATTGTTCCCTCTCAGACCCTGCCCCCACATACAGCGTCACAAGGCAGCTGATGCGGACACCAGCTAGCAGTGTCTGCATCATTATGGATGAAATAAAACATATACATGGACTACTGAGTCTGGTCAAGAAAAAAGGACATATGGCTTTTCTCTCAAAGGGAAGAAAAACCGCGGCCTCCGCCATGGCAGGCCTTTATTTTATATTCTGCTCACATTACAAGATGGTCCTCACTCACCATCCTAGGTTCACTGTAGAAAATTACCTTTCACAGACAACAAAGGAACCAATGCCCCTAATCACATCACAGAAGAAGGATATTAGCAAATGAAAAGGGGAAAAGTGGTTGAGCCAGTTACACTGGTCCTTGCAAGGTTTAGCATGGATTTTAGGAAGTTACAATAAGCACTTGGCTATCCCAATCCAGGGTGAGGGAATTTTAGCAAAAAGCAAGACTCAAAGCAGCTTAGGTATATTGCAAACTGATTACCCACGAGAGAACCTATCTACCCACAAGAGAACCTATCTGTGGGCCTGAGTCCTATGCATCTCCGAGTGGGAGCTGGGCCCACACCACGCAGAAGGGTCTGCCAAACCCAGCTACTGGGCTGCCCCACCCTGGGGAACACCTAAGCCTCCGCGCCCCTCATACATAACAGGCAATACCAGACGGGGAAAAAAAAAAAAAAAAAAAAAAACCCAACCCCAAAATGGCTCAAATGGGAGAACAGATCAAAGCCTCAGAGCCAATTCATCTAAGCAACCATAAGATGGCCAACCTATCAGATGCACAGTTCAAAGCACTGGTGATCAGGATGCTCACAGAATTGGTTGATTTTGGTTGCAAATTAGATGAACAAATGAAGGCTACAATAAGTGAAATGAAGGAAAATGCACAGGGAACCAATAGTGATGGGAGAAAAACTGGGACTCAAATCAATGGAGTGGACCAGAAGGAAGGAAGAAAAACAACCAAACAGAAAAGAAGGAAGAAACAAGAATTCAAAAAAAATGAGGAGAGGCTTAGGAACCTCCACGACATCTTTAAACGTTCCAACATCTGAATTATAGGGGTACCAGAAGGGGAAAAGGAAGAGCAACAAGTGGAAAAGTTATTTGAACAAATAAAGAACTTCACCAATCTGGCAAAGGAAATAGACTTCCAGGAAGTCTAGGAAGCTCAGAGAGTCCCAAAGAAGCTGGACCCAAGGAGGAACACACCAAGGCACATCATAATTTTGTTAGCCAAGATTAAAATGAAGGAGAGAATTCTAGAAGTAGCAAGAGATAAGGGGACAGTCACCTACAAAGGAGTTCCCATCAGACTGTCAGCTGATTTCTCAAAAGAGACCTACCAGGCAAGAAGGGGCTAGAAGGAAGTATTACAAGTCATGAAAGTCAAGGACCTATATCCAAGATTGCTCTATCCAGCAAAGCTGTCATTTAGAATGGAAGAAAAAATAAAGTGCTTCTCAGATAAGGTCAATTTAAAGGAGTTCTTCATCACCAAGCCCTTATATGAAATGTAAAGGGACTTATCTAAGAAAAAGAAGATAAAAAAATGTGACAGTAAAAAGACAGCAAACTCACAGATATTAACAACCAGACCTAAGACAAAAGCAAACCACTAGAACAGGAACAGAACCACAGAAATGGAGATCACATGGAGGGTTAGCAACAGGGGAGTGGGAGGAGGAGAGGGGGGAAAAGGTACAGAGAATAAGTAGCACAGACTGTGGGTGGAAAATAGACAGGGGGAGGGCAAGAATAGTGTGGGAAATGTAGAAGCTAAAGAACTTATGACACATGGACATGAACTAAAGGGGGGAATGTAGGCAGGAGGGGATGTGCAGGGTGGAGGGGAATGAAGGGGGGGAATGGGACAACTGTAATAGCATAATCCATAAAATATATCAAAAATAAAAATAAATAAAAGTTTGCTGTCATGCATAAGTTTTAAAGTATTTTCATTGCATACTCATGCAATCATAAACAAGTCATTATTATGAATATTCATTTTTAAGGTTAAAAAGTTTACGAATCTTTAATATATAACTGGATTGGGGATTTTTACACTCTAAACATATAAATGGGAATATTACCCAGTGAAGGTATAAAACGTACATTTATACACCATATGTGAGATAAATGTACATGCACACACATGGTAAGTCATATCTCACAAGTGTGAGGTCTCACATAGAACCTTCCATGTCAGTTTTTCTGGTTCCTTGCAAGATGTGGGTGAAAGTAGCAGTACTCAGCCAGATGTATGTTAAGTGTGGCATTTCTCCATGATTGACATTCTTTACTTCTGCAAAGGATTTGGTTTAGTAAAATGAGGAGGCAAGTTATCTCACTTAGCTGACTGTAATAGAAACTCTGCTACCATGAACAACCAAGTATGGGCTTCTTTTCTCACAAAATAGCACAATTTGGAGTCAGCCCTGGTTTCATGATGCTACAAATGTCTCAGGTTCCTTCTTGATTTCATTTTTATGGCCACTCAATGGTTGCTCCACTTCCAGCCTTCTATCCATTTTCCCCAGCAGGAAGAATAAGAGAAAGGTAACAAATAAGAAGAGAGTAATACATTATCAGAAAACTAAACTTTTCACGGAAATTTCCCAGTTATGACTTTTATCTCAGTGGCAGAAATTGTATTGGATAATCTCCACATTGCAAAGGAGTCTGGGAAATATAGTTCTTCAATTGGATATGTCACCTTAAATACAATCTAAGTTTCATTAAGGAAGAGGGAAGACCAGATTTGGGATAGGCAACTGAGCTCCTACAGAGCTCCTGTCCAGCCCATAGAATATGAATTTATGGAGCCCACAGTCTAGTGGACCAACAACAGGGAGCAGACAGATGCAAACTAGGTATTACATGTTTTGATGAAATTATAAGGCAGGGTGTGATGCGGTCTCCTGAGTGGGATAAGATCCAGAATCCATTGCCTGAATTTAGCACCTGCTGAAGTTATATACACTCAGCTGGAGGACACAGCTCTTCTTCACCTGTGAGGATTGCACTTGCTAGTGACTAACTTGCCGAGCTAAGCAGCCAATCATACCTACTTCCAAGTTACTCCCTTAGCAGTACTTTTGACTTCATGAGCTACTAGGGCAGGCCTTGTATCCCTCCTCCTGGGCCTCACTGCTTCCTGATCTGCAGGTCTGCAAACACCAAATATATTAGCACACAAATGCAGCTGCGTGTAACAGAGAACAGAGATTTTAAACAGAAAAATTATTCATTCTTCTTTCATGTAATAAGCACATGGTCTAGGAGGATGGCAGTTCTGCTCCACGAAATCATGCAGGGACCCAGACTTCTAATTTGTTACTCCATGGACCCTGCAGAGGGCGCCCATCTGCGTGGTACAAAGTCTTCCCGGCAGGGACCAAGGGATGCAGCAACGAAGAGCTTGCCTTCTTCTATCTTTAAGAACCAACAAGGAAGTTATATGTATTTATTCTCTTTTTCTATTGCCTAGAACTTAGTCACAAGGCCACGTATGACACCAAAACAGGCTAGAAAATATAACACTTTATCTTGAGCTCCTATGTCACTAGCTAAAAATTGGGGCTACTTCTCTGCAAAAAAAAAGAACATTGAGAGCATTGGAGAAACATCCAACAATCTTTATTATACTCAGTTACAAACCAGAAGAGATCACGGATTTCCAATGTTAAGGTCCCATAATTATTATTTCAGTTACCCATTGTTACAAACTATGCGAAAATTTGATGGCTTAAAATGATTTACTGTTTTTCATGATTTTTTTTTGTGTTATGACTTAGGCAGGCTTATTCTTTGTTTTATTACTGACCATTCCTCAGCATCCGACAGACATCTGAGACACATGTGAAAACCCTCAATTACTCACTCGAAACAGTGGCCATGCCATGTCAATTTGACCTCTGAAATGAGTCACTTCCTCGTTCTGGCCTTGTTCATCGTTTCTAGGGTTGATGCAACATCGACTCCCAGCGCCGCCCCTGCAGTGCCCAGCACTCACACTCGAACACTCATTCTTGCCTCCATTCCAGTCTTCTTAAAGGTGAACCTGACCACATCATTCTTCTCCCTACACCATCCCAAGCTCCTCAGACTGGCCCTCACACAGTCAGTCCTGCTTATTTTTACCTCTTCCTCATGCCAATACATCAGTGCAAATTTTAATTGAGAAACCCCATTCAATGTTTAGGCTCTGGGTCTTTGCTACCTTCATTCTCTTGTGATGTCCTTTCCTTTAAGTTCTACTTAGGATGTTTCCTTTCAGGTGTCAAAGCTTCTGGGATCCCCACCTGCTTTCCTTTCCACTCTGGGGTTATCGTTATTCCTTTTGTACTTCAGGCCTCTAACACACCAACCATGATTGCACTGCTGTGTTTAATCCTTATGTCTGTCTTCCTCATTGAGCTATGATTTCCTCAAGAACAAAAAAACATGACAAAAGAATTAATGTAGCTCATCTCATCCCTTCACCACCACCCATTTTCTTCCTGCCCTCTCCCCACCCCTCTCAGCCCCCTCCTCTGTGCAAGGTGGAGCCCAGCCCACTGCAGAGAGCCCTGCTCTCTTCAGCTTCTCGCTTCAGCCAGACTTGGTTGGATAATGACATCGTCTCCTCAGGTACAATCACTCTCATTTCTATCTCGGCATCCAACCTATCTTCTTTTTCATCCTTTCTACCATTTTCTGAATTCAAAATAGTGCTCTTTCTCTGCCCCTCTTTAGCACCTAATACTTACTCTTAGTATTTTATCATATTATGGTACATTTCATTGACTTTTAATTTTATGTTACCCCCCCCCCAAAAAAAAAACACAAAAACATGGTGCTCTTGAAAGAAAATCTAAGTTACTCAGGATCTCCAATGACTTGCACAGGTCCTGATGCTCAATAATTGTCTTTTGAAACTTGTCTAAATAGCCATTGAGTTTTTCTATTTCTGCTGTGAAATCCTGACACATAGTCGATCATCCAGACACACTTCAATGCTCCCTGTGATGAAAAGCTGTTTCCTGAGTTCTATTTTTGGAAGACTTGGTGAGAAAATTATTTTTAAAACCTAAATCTTAATTTCTGTGACTTCTTCCAAGAGGTCCTATTTTTGGCCTTTGAAATAAGAAGACGTAAGTCCTGTCTTTTCTTGCCCTCAGATATCCCCAAAGTTCTCAAAGCTCTGTGCTTTTCAAACTGCATCATTTATACAAATCATCTTGAAATTTTGTTAAAATGAAGATTCTGATTCAGAAGTTCCGAGATTCTGCATTCCTAATCAGCTCTTAGGTGGCCCAAAGGTCATACCTAGAGTAGCGACATGCTGGTTTTCACAGGATAGGGCTTCCAGTCTCCTCACCCACCTTCATCTTTCTTCTGGAAAAGCCTGGGCTTCCAAGACTTCTGTCAAGCCTTGGAAGCGGTGGTACATCAAGCTCTGCCATTCTCCATAGTGGAGTAAACAGGTGGTTCATTGCAGGGTGTACTGGGTTTCACAGCAGTGCACTGGGCTTCAGTCCAAACTCTGCCCCAACCAACTATGCGACATTGAGTTAATTCAGAGAAATTAAACTTTCAGTCCATTTTCTCTCCACATCCAGGGGCTGTCTCTAACAGCTGGGAGGATCAAAGGACTGTGTGACAGTATAGGGGAGAACATGAGACTTGTGGCTATGTACCAAAAATTTGGGAGCTATTACTTAACTTCTATTACTGCAATTTAAGGTTTCCCTGATTCTTCTGCCATTTGCATCAGAAAGTACCAAACTTGACTATAAAACCCCTAAAGAATTTAACAATTGCTACCCAGTAACATCTACTAGATAAAGGGCACTGGACTAGATATTTTATACCTGTTTTCAAAATTTTTCACACACCAAAATGAATCTTTTTTCTTCCTCCTTTAAGAGTCAAGGCTGACTGAGTCTTACCTTTTGCCTTCCTGCTCCATGTATACCCATCGAAGAACACGGCCTTCTCAAAGAGTTAGACTCTTCAAGGATCAAAGCTTGTAAGTTGCCTGCCCTCCCCACATACTCAAAAAGTCAGTGGTCAAATCACAGCAGAGCTGGGGGTCCATGATTCTGCTAAAAACATGTTGATACGAACTCCAGTTTCCTAATTAGCAGAACTGAGTTAGTCATTTCCAAACCTCACTCTTAAAAGCCTAAGGCTTCTATGAAGATGCCACAGAGGCTGTGGGCCTGGACGGACGAAGGGAGGGCTTCCTCTCACACATGTAGGGGCACACACTAGCAGCTTGACTTGCATTTGTTTAATGTACTGAGTTCCAAATAAAATTTATTTGAATATATGATTGTTCCAGTTGCTCCAAAAATGCTTGTAAGTTTCCAGGGCCACTTACTGCTCACTCTGTGAAAAAACCTGCTTGTTTGCGGTGACTCAGTGAACATTAAAACCTAAGAGGAGATTGGAAGGTAGAGGTTATCATTTTCCTTTCTCAAGCCCAGGCTGACCCTTCGAATCCCTTCAGTGAACTTGCTTCTGGCAATTTGGAGAGGTAAGATGTTTCAGGTAACTTATTTCTGTCAATAAGTAGCATTCTGCTGAATGCCATGCATGGCTCATGTACCCCAAACACCCAGAAACAGCATTTGTAAGCATTCAATTAGTATTTTTGAGATTTGTGTTCCCAAGGGTATTCAATACAAAGACTGCAAATGTTCTCATCCACACATTTTTTTTTTTTTTTTAATAGCAACAAGTGTGGTATATGAAACTTGGAAAAGATTTTTGCTTCTTGATTTTTGGCTGTGCAAAATTTCAATTTTAACAGCACAACTACTTCGGCCCAAGAAATTCAACTGTAAATTTAACATAGGTTAATTTTCAAAAATTAGGATGATTTTCTATTTAATGGTTTGGAAAATTGAGTTCTTCATCATCACTCCCAAATCTTCCAGCTTCATCAACCAAGTTTTGATAGGTTTAGCGGTGAGAAGAGCAAATCTGTGTCTAATCTCTGTCTTTAAGAACATGTAATGTTCATGTGTTGGGGGGGTATGTTTTCTCCACCAATACAGGAAACTCCAGGGTAGAACAGTTCAACAGAATGTTGAAGAATTAATTCCACCACTCCTGCACAAGGAGGCACAAGCACAAAGACAACACAAGACTGCAACTGCAGTCTCTAAATTCTGAAAGGGTTTACAGTTGTTGTACCTTTGTTAACGAATACACTCATTTAACGAAAGGAGCCAACACTGATATATACAAAGCTCTGACTTAGTGCCTGGGACTCAGCAATGACATGCAGGGGACATACCCCCTACCCACCCACAGATCCCGATTTAGTGGGGAAACAAGTATTTGTCTTGAATAAAAGCAACTTAAATTCCCTAAAAATGAGATAAGGTGCCCCCAGTTCATGTCACCACCTTTGGCTACTTTTAGTTAATTTTAGACTTTATTTGGACATCACCAGTTTTACCATTTGTTTTCTTTGCTTTCCGGGATCCAATCCAGGAGTCCACATTGTACCTAGGTTTCTATCTCCCAAGACTCCTCTGATCTGTGAGTTTGTTAGTATTTTCTTATCATTCATGACCTTGGTTGTCTTGAGAAGTACCGACCTAGTATCCGTCCTGTAGAATGTCACCCATCTGGGTGTGTCTGAAGTTTTTCTTATGATTAGACTGGGGTTAGGAGTTCTGGGAAAGAACGACAGAAGTGATATGCTCTTCTGTCTCATCATATTATGGATGACAAGATAAACACATGACAAAGCGAATGTTAACTTTTACTATTTGGTTGGGAGAGTGTCTGCCACACTGCTCCTCTGCAAAGTTACACCAGCTTCCCACACTCTGTTTTCTGAGGTTAGTCACTAAGTCTAGCCCATCCTCGAATGGGGAACATTGAAACTTTACCTCGTAAGGAGAATAGTCATGAAATTTCCATTATTATTTAGAATTCTTCTGTAAAGAATATTAGTCTCTTCTCTTCTATTGTACATTTGTTTATATAAATGAAATTTGTCATTTATATCAGTGTAGATTCATGGATATTTTATAGTTTGGGTTATAATCCATTTATCCACTACTACATCACTCAATCTATTCCTGCTTTGGCTGTTGGGAGCTAGTTTGTTTTATTTCTAAAATATCAGTTATAAGGGGTTTCATCTAGGTCAATCCTTCTAACCCAACATTCTCAAACAGTATGCTGCACACATTCTAACAGTCCTTTCCTACTTAACCATACTGCAAATTATTCACATTAATTTTATTTCAACAGGTTTTGTGCCATATTTTTTTACTTAACTTTTTACTTTTCAAATTCAGTTGATAGGCAATATTAGTTATAGATCTATAACCTCAATGATTATATATGTAACTTACTAAGGGATCACTCCAATATTTCCAGTACCCATCTAATACCACATATAGCTATTATAATATTATTGACTATACTTCCTATGCTATACTTCACAACCTATGACTATTCTGTAAATACCAATTTGTACTTTTTTCTTTTTCTCCATTTTCCCATCACCACTTTCCCCTGCCCTGCCCACCCCCACCTCCCACCCTCAATCCTACCCACTTTGGCTTTGTCCATGGTTCCTTTATACTGTTCATTTATGAACCCTTCCCCCTCCCATTTGGTTACTGTCAGTTTGTTCTCAATTTCAATGTCTCTGGCTATATTTTGCTTACTTGTTTTGTTAATTAGGCTCCACTTATAGGTGAGATCATATGGTATTTGTCTTTCACTGCCTGGCTTATTTCACTTAGCATAATGCTCTCCAGTTCCATCCTTGCTGTCTCAAAGGGTAGGAGCTCCTTCTTTCTTTCTGCTGCATAGTACTTCTTAATCCCCTCACCTTTTCACCCATCTTCCTAACCCCCTCCCATCTGGCAACCGACAAAATGTTCTCCATATGTATGCATCTGTTTCTGTTGTACTTGTTTTGTTTTTTAGATTTATTTCATCTGGTGTAAGTATTGCTACCCTAGCTTTTGTTTCTTTTTATTTTCATGAAATATTTTTTTCCATCCCTTTGCTTTCAGTCTGTTTTTTTCAATACGAAGTGAGTCTCTTGTAGACAGCGTATGTAAGGGTTTTGTTTTGTTGTCCATTCAGACTCCATATTAAGGTTTTTGATTCAAACATTTAATCTTTTGCACTTAAAGTAATTGTTGACAAATGTGTATTGTTGCCATTTTATTATTCATATTTTTATCTTTTTCTAATTTTCTTCTTTCATCTTTATCTTTAAAGATAAAAGATGATCCTTTTATCTTTAAAGAAGACCCTTTAATACTTCTTGTAAGACTGATTTGGTGATGATGAACTCCTTTAACTTTTTCTTGCCTGCAAAGCCCTTTATCTGTTCTTTGATTCTAAGTTGAGCTTTGCTGGGTAGAGTAATCTCAGTTGCAGATCCTTGTTTTTCATTACTTTGAATATTTCTGACCAATTCCATCGGGCCTGAAAAGTTTATGTTGAAAAATGAGCTGACAGTCTTATGGGAGCTCCTATGTAGATAACTGCTTTTCTCATGGTGGTTTTAAGATTCTCTGTCTTGAACCTTTGGCATTTTAATTATGATGTGCCTTGGTGTGGGCCTCTTTGGGTTCCTCTTGTTTGGGATTCTGCACTTTGTGGACTTACATGTCTATGTCCTTCACCAGGTTAAGTTTTTGATCACCATTTTTTTCACATAGGTTTTCAATTCCTTACTCTTGTCTCCCTCTTCCGCATCCCCCATATAAACACATGTGTAGGTGTGAGGTTGTCCCAGTGGCTTACCAATTTTTGGGTTCTTTTTATTTTTGTTGTTTTTATTGGGTGTTTTCTGCTGTCTTCTATTTTTGTTTTCTATTTCTTCATTTAAGTTATAAGGCCATTTACTCTTCCCCTAAGTTCATTGATCATCCTTATTACCTGTGTTTTAAACTCTGCATCTAGGTGATTGCTTAATTTTGTTTAGCTCTTTTTCTGAAGTTTTGTGCTGTTCTTTCATTTGGGATGTTTCTTCGTCTCATTTTGGCTGTTTCCCTGTGCTTGTTTCTATGTATTAGGTAGAACTGCTCTGTTTCCCAGGTTTAGTAGAGTGACCTTTTAAGTAGGTTTCCTACAGGGTCTAGTGGCACAGCCTCCTCTGTCACCTGAGCTGGACACTGCAGGTGCTCATGTGGGCTGTGTATACCCTTGTGTTGTAGTTGAGACTTGTTCACTATTGGCACCTCAATAGGAGGGATTTACTCCCAGGCCAATTGGCTGTATCCACTGTGGAGGATTAGCAGTGCAGGGGTGGATCATATGGAGCAGGACTTACTGGCACCTGTGGAGTTCACCCCTTGGGTGCATTGCTTATGGAGGATGTTGGGTGGTGCCTCAATGTGGTTTGAAGCTGTCCACCAAGTGTGTTTGCTCTGGGGCCTGCCTGTGCCCTGCCTGGAGCCATCCAACATGAACTACAAAGTAATCCGCAGATGGCTGCTACTCCAGGGAAGGCCAAGCTACAAACCAAGGCCTGCTGCTGCTAATGCAAAGCCTGGGGCCACCTAACAACAGATACATGACCCACTGAGGCCAGATGTTTCTTGCTTCAGAGATTTTAGGAAAATCTGAAGCAGGAGCCATTTCCATGCAAGATGGTCATTTGTATGAAAAAGTCACTGGAAACAACTTGGGTGGGTCCACAAATTGGGTGGGACAAGGCCTCAGGGAATCACCAGGGCAGGGCTAACAGTGCTAGCCAGGATGATGGAGACTCAGATATGATGGGCACTTGCTGGCTCTGTGTGGGGAGGGCTCAGAAAAGGAACAATGGCCTCTGCCAGCATTCCTGCCTGGGAGAAAGCTGCCTCTCCAGCTCTCACCCTGATGGCAGTTTCTTCTCATATGTCCCTGGTGGCTGTTGAATTGCTGCTCCAGCACTGTAACTGAGGGCAAGAAAATCCATATGCAGGCCCTTTAAGAGGAACACCTGGGACTCCAGACAGCCTCTGCCTCACTCAATTGTAATTCCTGCTGGTTTTTACAGCCAGAAGTTATGGGGACTTCTCTTCCCAATACTAGAACCCTGGCTGCAGAGCCTGGAAGGAGCTGGGACCCTGGCCTCATCAGGGTGTACCTCTGCATCTGAGATACTCCTCCCAATTTTTATCTGACACACTGAGGTGGGACCAGCTCAATCCGAGTTTCCGCCAGTGCTACCAGTCTCCATGTGGCTTCTTTTTTATATCCTTTGTTGTGGGATTTCTCTTCAGCTAGATTTAAGGTGGTTCTGAATGATAGTTTTTCTGTAGTTTAATTGTGATTTTGGTGTGGTTGTGGGGGATTCAAATACCGCATTTACCTATGCTGCCACCCTGATGAGACCACATCCTTGTGTCATGATTTTATTAATTCTCTTCTGATGACAAAAACTACAATCCATTCCAGAAAATCAGGCTGTATCCCCAATGGCCTTGTTATTAACCTGTCAGGCCTAGTTTTCACTAGGTGACTTCCTGCACTTTAACAATCAATTTAGCAACACCAATTACATACCCAATTCTTATTTTTTAACACAAAAAAACAAAATTTAGCCAGAAGTCAAAGAGTAACCAAGAACATCATAAAATTAATAAAAATGTAAAGGGGTATTTGTATGTTGCTACTTCTTCCCTAGCACACTTTTCAACTTCTGCAAACATTCTCTGGTAAGCCTGTACACCTATTACATCTGACACTTTGTTTATGGCCTAATGACTTTTCTCCTGTAGAAAACTGCATTATTAATAGGTACCAACATTAACATTTTCCTGATCTTTCATAATGCCAATTTCTCAAGAAATGGTTCAATTGTTAAGAAAACCCTATCAATTCCACTATGATTTTGCACTCAGCCACACCCAAAATCACCACGCACAGTACTTGCAACTTTGTATTTCTCCTTATGAATCCAAGACAGCTGCTCTCCAACACAGTAGGTCTTCAAGCACCAAGATTAAATTAAAATGTGCTTACATTGTTTATTTTTAAAGTAATTTAAAATACAGTGTAAATATACATCAAAGATATTGAGGCAATTTAGATTAGGAATAATGAGGTTATTTACATGTTTGTGAATGAATGTGTGTGTATGTATACACACACACAAAGTGCAGATAAATACAGAAACACTACAAAATAAACAAAAATTTCAATATAATTTACTTACAATCATTTTTATCATATTACTTTATTTGTCGTGTTAATGGCTGCAAAGGAATTCCTAGTACTGAAATATGGTATCTAAATATTAAACTTTTACACAAACTATAGTACCTCAAATTTTAACAGTATATAAATAGAATTCTGAATTTAAAAAACAGTCGTCTTCCCTGACAAACTCCCTATTTATGTGTACAGGTTTCAGCTCAGAGTTCAAGAAGTCTCTTGAAATCACGGCTCTCAACATGTGGCATTGTCTCTGACTTTAAACATAAATTGCATGTAGGCAGTGGGCTCTGTAAAAAGGGACGTGACTGAGGATACAGAGGCAGATATAAAATCTGTAACAATGCTGCCACATTCAGAACAATGCGCATTTTAATCTAAGAGACCGAGAGGATTCAAGGCAAACCTGGGTTGCTCTCAACCCTGGGAGGGTAAAGACCATAGCAAATACTGCTGAGAAGAGGCAGTAGCAGAAAAAGGGAGATGGTTTCTAATTAGGGTGATCTTGGCACCTTCAGCCCCATCCACCTCCAACACTTCAGCTCCTTGTGTAGCCTGTGCACAAGCATCTAGGATGATGGAGGGTTATCCACGCTGTAATAGTTGCAAATGGCCCCTGCCTTTTGGGACTCAGTAAACTTGCAGACTCCATCTCTCCCAGTAGCACCAAGAAGCATTCAGCTCTGAGCTTGGCATCTCTCTCATGAGTGCCAGGGGGAGAAGCGATGACCTATGGGACCCCGTACCTCATACAACTGCTTCTGAACATTGGTCTAGAATGTGCAGGTCAGTTTTCTGCCAATGGCTTGTTCTGAAGGCTGTCAAAGTTCTCATTTGAGATTCCTTATTTAAAACAGTGGATGCAGCTGCCCTAAAAAAATTAGAAGTCCTATTTACTGATATGATCCTCTAAAAGTCCATGCCATTCATAAGCCTGAGTTTGTACAAGGTCACTACCAAGCAGAACCTGCACAGCTGAAGCAGGAAGATATTATTGACAATGGATGGACCCAATGACTGTGTTTAGGAGAGTGAGTCTAGTTGATTTAAGCCTGACTAAGTCTAAAATCAAACACCTGATTTAAGTCTGTGGCTCAACAGAAAAGAGCCAGGATGTGTACTATTCAGAACAGTTAACCTCATTTGTTAAATGAGTTTGATTTTGGAAAGTAAACAACAAAGGTAGGAGACAAAATTAGACAGCAATTTCTACCCTAAGTGAAAAACATTGGCCAAGAGCAAAATAACTTCTGAGCAATTGTCAAGTTTCTGTTTTATTTTTCTTTACCAGGATATATGTTGTTTGGGGTCCCATCCAGTGTTTTTAGCAGAGTAACAGCTGTAAATTATAAATATATTGTAAAACCAAAGAACAAAATCTGTTCCTGAATTGCTCTGCCTCTAACTTCAGTCAATAAAGTATAAACCGAATTGGGGTCCTAAATGCTAGTGAAAGTGCCCTGAATACATAATTTAGGGGGTTCACTACAAACTGACTTGTTTGAAGAAAGGCTCTGCAGGACTCCTCTGCAGCAGCATCCATGTGGATGGTATCCTTTTTCACAGGAGACACAGACCTGAAGAATGAGGCTGGGAGTGAGGTTAACAGGGTGTTAGCTTCACAGGATTAAGGGGCCAGGTTTATTTTCCTTACAACACAGTGGAAATTTAGAAAGCATGCCACAACAGGTAAAACCAACTATCTAGAATAAGAATAAAAGTCATTTACAAATGACTTTATTCTTTGTTTCTCCTGTTTGGGAACCTGGATTGTTTAGGATTGTAAGGTAACTTTTTTTTTGTTTGTTTGTTTCTCCACCACCCCTGAAAGAGCCAGCAATCAAGCCATTGTGAGAAACCTGGTTACGCTCATTCATATTTGAAAGCAGAGTGCCGATACAATTAGCAAAAGCACTCACATCAAACAAGGAGAAAGCACTTCCTCATACTTCACGGACTTTACAGGAACACAAACACTATTTTACTGTTCAGACATATATATTCACATAGCACAACAGAAAAAGCCTTCAGTTGACAGACTAATTTCGTTAAACTTGGTAGTTATGGGCACAACAAGAGTCACCTGTTAAATACATTAAGTGTTTTGTTCTTGGGGATACTTTCACATAACACAAGACGATGACTCAGCAATCTCATCCTCATACTGATTACACTGCAAGCAATGATTAGGGTGTCTACACTGTATGTTTGCAGGGTGTGGATGTGCCAATTCTCACATAACTTCACGTCTCTGGAAAGCTAAGGCTTCATTATTGAAATGCTGTTACAATTTTGAATGTGACCTTCCAATAATTGGCATTACTTTCTTGTGTAATTAATATTGTGATTCAGAGCACACACCTTGATTTTCCCAATGCTCACAAATACTTTGTCTGCAGGAAATTTGTTTCTTGAGAAAAGCAGCTTTAGTCTATCTCCAATACATGACCATGACTTGCTTACATGTGTAATTGGTATGGAGAACAAAGCACCATTCTCACAAATCTTATAGATTAAAACCGCAAACAAAAACACAGTTTGAAGAAGCACTTGGTAGCTTGTTTAAAAAAAGAAGGACTACAGCAAGTACTGCCACAAGATATGCCTCACCAGGAGAAGGAGAGCTTCCCACCCACATGGTATACAGCAAAAGCTTGAATTCCTGACTGAGCATCAGGGGAATTAGCTCACAGACAAACAACTCAGAGGCAGGAACACTCTGGTCTGTGTTAAAATAAAATGAAAGGTGAGATTTCCTTATGCAGCAGCAAGGAAAGTAGAATTCTGAATCTCCTTTTGGAGTCAAGTTGGTCTTTGACAGAAAATTAATGTGCTTTAAGAGGTTCTAATCTGGTAGGATGCCACACAATGGCAGGGTGCTTAAGCAGAGCCTTGCGTAGACTGAGGAACTGGTACACTGGAAAGACAACCTTCTGTTCCTGCAGAAGGTAGTCAAGGGTGTCAGCAACGCTTGCATCACTAGTAACAGCCACCAAGGATCCAGAGGTCAACAAGCTCTAGTGACACCCCACTGTCATGTACAAAAATGAACAGTAGGAGGCAAAGGAAAAAATGTATCGGATTTACTCATTATATTACTAATTTTTATAACATTAAATATTTTTCACTCCAATGCACAGATATTTGTTTCTGGTTGTGACTTCACCTATTGTTATTCTCTTTATTTTTAAATTCTACACTATTATTACATTTTGAATTTTAAAAGCGTAAATGCTCCAAGGCATAGTTGTGTACACGTGTATGTGAGAGTGTATAATCTATTAACTCTAAGAACATTAATTTAAAGTAGAAGAGATTGAGATTCCAGATTACAATATCACATAGAAAGAGTTTGATACAGTCAATACCTGAGTGTCTACACAGAGGAGAACCGGGAAGTAACAGGTGAAACAGAGCCCCGTGGGCCTGTGCTGGGGCCATGAAAGGGCAGGTCGCCAGCTTTGTGGAATCTCAAGGAGAAAGGCTCTTTGCCACATGCGCATCGTTATAGAAATAACATATTAGGATTATGGAAATAATAGAAATAGAGGTTGGTGCATGACCAGATGTTGATGATATATATTAATGGGCAGTAAATTTCTATACTCTACAAATTCAGTGAAATTCCTAATAAAGGCTGTAAATTGAATGGCATTTAAAAAATCATGTACATATTATATTCCTGCTAAAAATGATAAAATCATTTTAAAATTTTGTGGTTTAAATAACTGAAGAATACTGTGCCTTTGTTTAAATTCTGTTTCACTAAGCATAGACTTTAGAAGGCGTAGCTTCTCTACCAGTGTCTTAAAACTTCTTTATCATTTGTAAAGAATTTCTCACTAGTCAAAATTAGGTATTAATAAAATTCTTTGACGCTTTAGTGTTACAAGTAGAATTTAAGTTCTATGCCTTGATATTACACTTTTACGTTGTTTTCCTCTTATGGTAACTACACTTTTGTGATGCCGTTATAATGCTACTGGCAGAAGGTATGTACATATGACTCATCGGTATTTATATGTCCATGTAGCAAAATTTCAGAAACCCCCCAAAGATACAAGGGTACTTTTACACACCCTCTGAACCAGGGGTCAGCAAACCAAGACCCATGAGTCACACTTGACCTGCTGCCACCTGGTTTTCTATGATCCATCAGCTGAAACGGCTTTTACATTTTCAAACGGATTTTAAAAAGTCAAAGAAGACTATTTCGCATCTCATGATAATGATAAGATCTTCAAATTTCAGGGTCCCTACAGGAAGCTGCATTGGCACGCAGACACGCTCATCTATTTACTTACGTCTATGGCTGCTCCCTGCATGATGGAAGAGATAAGGATTGTGAGGAGTCTACAGGCTTTGCAAAGGACGAAGTATTTACTACGAGGCCTTCACAGGAACAGTGTGCTGACCCCTGCTCAAAGCCGATGGCAGGTGTCTGGGATTCTGGATGGAGTGTTTAAAGTGGACTCAGTGTATGACTTAATTTGGTTTCATTTACAGACATCACACATCATATACATCATTGCCTTTGAATATTATCATCTACTTGGTAAACAAAAATAAAGTTACATTTAAAAAAAACCTTATTTCCTTGAAATGTTTAGGACCAGCAAAATAATCATATATAAGAATAGTATACTTTTAAGAAAAAAATATAAATGAACAATTTAAATACATTTTTAAGTAACAATTTCAAGATTCCTCAGAGAATGCCAGACAGCTAAGGACAGATTCCAAAATTGGTATATCAGACTTCTAGTTTTCAAATTTCTGGGATATAGTATTTCTACAGTATTTGAGATTCTCAATTGTTATGGAGAAGACATGTGGAAAGTTACTTTTCAAAAAGAAGGATACTTTAAAATAAGAAACCAGCCAAAAAATAAAAAGAATGGCAAACAATTTAAACTCCTCTTCTCATTTTCCATTAATAGGGAGCTACATAGTCTGCTGGTGTGGGACTTGATAGAAATGGTCTGTTTTCATTTAGTGGGCTGATCCCCATATCTGTGTCAGATAAAATCATAGCACTTCTTATTTGTTACCATGGATACCATGAAGATACTGCCATCCGCTAAATAATATTAGAGGAAGACAACATAATTTTCTGGGACTAGTCCTGTTTTGCCTTCATAAGTGGCCTTCAACCATCCTGGTTCCACTGATGGGTACACTGGCAGAAAAATAAAAAGTTAACGTCACTCAAAGAACAGTAGCTTCAAATAATTATATACACAAATGAGTAAGAATCTACATCAGATTGGATGCATCCACTCGTCAAGACAACATCACAGCACCTTTAAAGCTGGAAATGTCCTTTACATTCATATAATCAATCAGCCACTTCCTCACATCCTCCCTGCACCTGGATTCTGCCCCCGCCCCTCCATCACATACACAAGGGAGGAAACTGGAAGCCAGAGGAATTTGATGTGTTCACTTGTGGAGGTCGGGGTAGGCAGGGCGTGAACTAGGTTCTCAGTCCCCTGGCTTCCACTTTAGACTCTCAGGGACACACTGTTCCTTCAGGGCAGGCAGTGGGTGCACCTACCGTTGGAAAATATCGCCCCCTGGGGGAAGGAGAGCTCGTGGCTGTGCTCGGCTTTACAGGAGTACATGGCTTTGGCTTGGCTGAAAGGACAAAAGACAGTTTGTAAAAACCACAAGACTCAAAAGAAACGCATTTATATTCAAATTATTCTTAAAATGGCATGTTTTTACTTGTAATTGGAGTATAATATAGTGTGCAAATGTAAGTCTGCAAAGTGCATTTCTCACGAACTGCACACACGTGTGCAATCAGACACCAGCAGCAACCCAAAAGCCCATCTCACATTTCCAGGCAGTGCCTGCAAGGTAACTGCCTGGCTTATAGCAAACAGCCTGAGTTGGTTTTGAAGGATGCTATTAATTGTTGGTAGATATGCTGTTTTTGCAGCACATATTGAGGGTCATAGGTACCATAAAACATGTTTTTCCACTTTCATTTCAAACTACCAGAGGTGAGATTCCCAAATTAAAAGGTCTACAAGGTACAGTAAATGAGTTAAGTAAGCATGATGGATAAGTTGATGATAGGCGGCGACCAATAACAGCCTCACTGTCAGGAGGAAGATGGGACAAACAGAGGCTTTGGAAACCAGGGATCATGTCTATTTCTTAGAAAGGGAAGCCAACACTCAGCTCTGGCATGTGTACCATACGGGAATTCAGGCTCGATACAGCCAGAGAAGCTGGCTTTCTAAGAGAAACCAGAATCTCAGAGTTTTATAGGAATTCTATTAAAGACATTTGAGCCAACACTAAAAGGCCATCGTCTGAGGCCGCCAATCAAGTCATCGGTCAAATCACCTTTATTCTGCAACAGCCACGCACCTTGGTGAGATGTGGACTCCTCCTGACTCTGCCTACCTCTCACCGTCTCTACCACCACCAGAGTGCAAGCCAAAACCGTTGCTGGTGTGACTCCCTGAACGGCTTCCTACCATCCTAAATCCTCCAGGCTTCCCATTTCTGTCCCCTTGCAATCCATTCTTTACAGAGCAGCCAGGACAGTTTCCAAAAGGTTCTGATGATCATGTTACTTCCCTGATAACAAGCCTTTCACTGGTTTCCAACTGTAGCTCCAACCCACACACAGTCAGGAGCCTGTTGGCTCCCCTGCTTCCGTTGTGCCTGCCGCTGCCCACGGGCTGTACCCCAGTCCCACCTGCCCTCCTTCTCCTCCCAAACATGCCAAACTCATTCCCACCTCAGGGCCCGCTGAGTCCTTGCTTTGAGATGCTTTCCTTGAACCTCACATGGCTCTGCATATCTAGTCCATCTTAAATTTCCTGAGCTTTGCTGAAGGTCATGTCTTCCCTGACCACACACTGCCCAGGCATTTATCACACCCTCATAAGTCTGCGTGGTACTAATATCTGTTATTCTTTTGTTACTGTTGCTATTTCTGTTTTCTTCTCTTCCAATCAAAATGTATCCTCCATGAATGATGCTTGATGCCTAGTAGTAACTTAGTATTTCCTGAATAAGTGAGTAGAAAAAAAAAAAGAGAGACAAAATGCTCCGATGCTCTGGGTTCTTTTCCTATGTGATGAGTCCTTTAAACATTCAAGGCACCTTGTCTTTGCTCCTTTTAGTCCCAGTACTGAATCTGCAAACAAGCAGCAGCAGCGTTTGCCATTGCAGATTTCTCAAAGCACCAAGGTTACGTTATTTCACTTTCCTGTTGGAGCTAGACCCTATGGCTCACCTCCACATTTCCAGAACCAGGCGAGGTCATTTAAACCAGGGTCCTCAAATGTCATCTGAAGATTGGAAAGCTTACCGAGGAAAATTCTGGCCCTGCCCCCAGAGTCTGCTTCTATACTCTCAGAAAGGTTGCTAGGGGAGCCTGCAGCAGTCAGGTTTGGGAATGTTCACTAGTCCACTTTCCAATGAAGCATGGTTTAAGGAAGAACTGAGGGAAAGGAGGTACCCACAGAAAGATGGGGCTTTACCCTAAAGAAGAGCTGCACGGGTGCATCTGTGCAGGCACGCGCATGTGCACCTGGGTGCGTTGTCTGACATGGGTAGGAGGTGGGGGGGGAGGATGCTATCAAGTTCTGAAGACTTCTAAGAATCAGATGGTAGTATTCTTAAATAGAAAAAAAAAACTAGGTTTTTTTTTTTTTTTTACAAATCTTCTAGTTAATTTAATCTGGTTATCTGATATGGTTGACACTTACAAAGCTATTTCTATAAAAATATGTAAAGATTTTTTTAAAGATTTTATTTATTTATTTTTAGAGAGAGGGGAAGGGTAAGAGAAAGAGAGGGAGAGAAACATCAATGTGTGGCTGCCTGTCACCCGCCCTCCCCAAACTGGAGACCTGGACCGCAACCCAGGCATGTGCACTGACTGGGAGTCAAACTGGCAACCTTTTGGTTTGTAGACCTGCACTAAATCCACTGAGCTACACCAGCCAGGGACTAAAGATTTTTTAAGAATTCACATTTCCAGTCCTGGCTGGTGTGGCTCAGTGGATTGAGCGCCAGCCTGCAAACCAAAGGGTTGCTGGTTCTATTCCCAGTCAGGGCACATGCCTGGATTTCAAGCCAGGTCCCTGGTGGAGTGCACACGAGAGACAACCACACATTGATGTTTCTCTCCCTCTCTTTCTCTTTTCCTTCCTCTCTACAAATAAACAAAATTAAAAAAAAAATAATTTGCATTTCCTAACAGCAACAATTTCCTCCAACAAACATTGTTTTATTGTTTTGAGTCCTTAAAATAAAGAGATACATAAGGAAACAATTTCCAGGGTTATAGAAATGATTAAGATATCATCATTCTTACAATGATATGATTTTTGAAATTGCACTAAGGCAATTAAACTGTTTTTATTAATATTTCAGACATGAAAGTTCTCTTTACAGTATTTTATAAGATTACATGGTGAGAGGAGGCAAGTAGAATAATTATATCAGTAAATAAATAGATATCGTTAAAAGTGTCAAAAATACACAGCAAAAAAAAAAAAATCTGTCATAACTTTTCAATTGTCTGTGCCTGTGTCTAGACAGGTATAATTTTCTTCTGCTTCGCTCCGTAAGCACAGGTGTTAACCCAGCACAGCGCCTGGATGATTTAATGCAGACTTCTGCGGCAGTGGTTTCCTCCCCAGGTGCTAATGCTTCCTCTTTTACTGCCTTGGTGTGCTGAGGATGTGAAAATTACACTGTCGCCTATCGAGCCTCTCTTCGGAAGATTCTAATATGCTTTGAAAAGGAGTTTGAAAATCCTACTTCTCACTGCATGGGAGAGTAAGGTGATAACATTTACTGTCCTGAGAGCCCTTACATATGGAAGATGATGTGATCACAAGCCCCATTCCCATGCTAAATGCTGCCTGATGCTGATGAGTAGACTTACAAAGGTTTCATAGGGTCGGTGTGTGAAATCTGCAATAGTTAAGCATAAGCAAAATAAGAAATTCACTACATCAAAATTGATGCAATGTTTTCTGGAGAGCCACTTAATAATGATAAACACACGCACGCACATACACTCTCTCACACTTTCTGTGTGCTGAGAATTTCACTGCTGAAGGGAGTAGAAAAGCACACAGGTAATATATTTTTTAAAATCCCAAAGAAGTAGCATACGTCTCAGAGGCTAAAACCACTGTTCTCCTCCAATGGCATCCTTGACATTTTCGCAGCTTCTGCAACGTAGACTACACCTGCCCCTTCTGATCATTCCTTCACTTTGTCCTTTGACAGAACCTTAAACGAAACCATTCCCCAAAGACCAATCAATGCTCAATTGTTCTTTCTTTTCACTCAAAAAGCCCCACCTTCATGGATGCAGAATAACTGCTGTGAACAAGTTTCTCAAATGGTGAACTGCACGCTGTCTCCTGGTCGAGCTGCACATTGACAACTGTCTCTCAGTGTCCTCCGGCTCACTCACACGTTCGGGCCCTAACCCTCCTTTCCCCCTTCCACTCACAAGCCGAGAACAGAAACTAAACTGCCATGCTTTCTCCCACTCAGACTCAAAGACTTGGAATCTTCTTTATCTGTCATTCACTCCCAGTATCAAAGCTGTTGCCCAGTCCTGATTCTAACCATAAAATTCTCCTTATTGCTTTGTATTCCTTTGTTACCACCCTAATTACAGTCTTTTAAATCTCGCCAATTCCATCCCAAATGGTTGACTGTACTCTTGCCTTCCCAGCTCCCTAGAAAGACCACTTGAAAGGAACTGTTCAGGTGCATCACTGAGTAGATCACTCCTCTGCTCAATGGTTCCCAGAGCCAGCATCAACTCCCAGAGATGTTACTTTTCCGTTGCTCAAGGTCATCCACTAGAATCTCCTAACTGGTCTCTTTCACAAACATAGCTAGTCTTCCTACTACTCACTACCCGTTCTATCATTCTTCAAGGTCTAGTTCAAGGGTAGCCCCGAGTTCCCTAGCAGGAACTATTCCCATGCTAAATGCTGCCTGCTATAGGAGATTAGTAAGGAAAATATTTTCAACTTCTTTCTATTGTTCAGTTGTATTTAATGGTACCAGAAAACACCAGGTGGGGCTGTTAAGAGTTCATGTTTATAGATCATATTAACGAGAGGCTCAAATATCTTAAGAAAGTAGTTTCAATAAAAATTATCACAATAGTAACAGTTGTTATTGTGAAGACCATCTGTGGAGAACTTACTAAATAGATTGCTGTGTATCTGAAATGTACAACAATTTGGCAAAACCAGAATTATAACCTTCATTTTATAAAGACAACAGACTTCTTAAATATGTGACTGCAAGGTTATACACGCAGGAAATGGTGAACGAAGGACGTGACTGTGAGGCCCACTGTGTGCCTCTGTCCCTGTCTCTGGGTGGGGAGTGACGACATGGTCCACAGTGCTGTGCACCAGTTGAAAAACAGTAATTTTCAATGCACCAGTTAGTAAGCTCTGAGTTTATGCCGACAGCCATTAGAAGTTGATTTACAGTAGTATTTTGAATGTAAAAGAACATTAAAAATGAACAGACTGATTGTTGAACATTTAAGTATATATTTATGACCTGACAGCATTCTGATGTACTTCAACAGCTGGCTTTTTTAAAGCTCTGTGCGATTATCTCTTTGATTACAGTATTTGGGTTCTTAACAGATTTACAGCTTCCTAATAAAAGGGCTCCATCTAGTGGAGCAATTCAACCACAGCTGGGCAGACAGAACTGTAACAAGATTAAATCCCTTCCACTAAGGCCTAAAATAGATGACAGTTTCAGAGATACGTGATGTTTGCTCTGATGTGCACAGAGCCTAACTGTCCCCATGTCTTGATAAAAAGGAAGAAGGCAAAGATGCTACAGCAGAGGTGAGATCATGCAAAACTCTGGAATCTACTATATGAATGCAACACACTGACCAACATCCTAAAAAGATACCAACGCTGTGGACTTAAAAACACTAACACATGAGGGCCTATCTAGGTGATTTGGGGAGAAAAAAGCTTCTTCCAGAAAAAGTTCTATAAGTTTCAAAGTCAAGAATATACTTTTGAAAAATTTCCACTGTTACCAAAGGATTCTTTGTCGTGCAAAGGTTACAGCAACTGTGTCTTCTAGAAAACCTATGTGTTTAGAATCCTTCTTTGAGAAGATGTTAGCAAACCAATCATCACTTGGACAGTCTAAGACACTATGTGTGGTTTATGGGCATGACCTCTTCCCCATGAATGGAGAGTGAGTGTGGGTTTGACCGTCTGTGGAATGGAGGGACAGAGCTATTAAAGATGACCCGCCATGTCAACACAAGGCAACAACGTCACCACTATTTTATTTACTTTTTACTTTGTTTTGGAAACTTACCGCCCAGAAGAAACTGGCTTAACTGAACCAACATTTTCAAACAGTTGGGCTTTCGCTGCCACACTGAAAAATAATTTAACAATGCAAGCTTCATTAAATCAATTAGAAAAATCATTCGGGTTAAAGTGAAATTCAGAGTTAGCAATTAACCGAAACAATGATAATTAGTAGTTAAGAACTGTCTCCAAAGTTTGGCTTTACTTTTAATTGTTTTAAGATTTAAAGAAAGAAAAAAAAAGATTTAATGTGGAAGAAAGTTTTCGCTTTAGTCTCCAGTTCATGGAATATCAAATTGTAATAAACTTACAGATACCTCCTTTGTGGAGGTTTCTGCCCTTATTTTTTCTACTGCAGAAAACTGGGAGCGGAAAAAGGGAACCTTTCTCCCTGTTTTGCTCCCAGCAGCATTATCGACTCCTGTGAAGCCACAAGAGAAAAATCAAGTCAACACGACGAAAGCGTTGTTCGTTTTGACAGCTAAGACAAAACTGATTCTAACATTGTTTCATGTACCCTTTGATATCTGAACACAGTTCCTGTAATATGGAAAGAGACAACCATGAAAATATGGCCAATAAATAAATCTGTAGATTCAAGTCTTGTTTCAAGTCATGGTGTGGGGGCATGGTCTGTAAAGAGGTGAGAAAATTAGGTAGAGAGTGAAAAGAATGAAAACTAAGGTCACCTCAGTAAGTGGAGAAGTTTCTATATTTACTAGAAGAGACATCAAATTCCTTAAACAATATTCTAAACTACATTTTTAAAATCTATCTTATTCATTTCTTTGACAAACTTCTCCCAGAGCAGAACCATTTGATAATCTCAAGTTTATTGATGACTCACACAGAACATACACTCTCATTAATTCCTTCTTGTACTATTACTAAAATCACAAAATGGAAGCTTTTCTCTTTCCCTCAAAATAGGATAGAATTTTATTCTCCCTTGACACATTGACTTAAAATTTAATTTCCCCCAGTAGCTAGAACTATACACACTGGGAAGTAGGCAGACTTACAAATATATTTGTCTGTATCATGGTAGCTGAATTTCTGACCAAGAGAGAGATAATGTACATTAAACACACTGAAACCAAAGGTTTGTATCAGAGAAAGGGAGGAACAAATGAATTTAAAACACTCTGTATGGAAATAAGCTTAGTAAAATGTCTGACTGAACTTTTGAGGAATGATGTAAATGTCGAGAATATCACCATATTAAAAATGGGCATAGTATAATAGAGCACAGGTTCAAGCTACAGAACCCTGCTCTACCCTTACTGAGTATACGCAGACTGGGTCCTTAAACTCTCCTTTTTAAATTTTATTATTATTTTGATAGAATTAATTTGATAGGTAATATTGTGCAATCCTTAAATTTTCTCAGTATCAGTTCCCATCATCCCTAAAATGAGATTCATACCACTGAGTGCACAAGGATACCGTGGAGCTTGTAAGAGACAATGTAAGCAAAGATGCCTAGTAATAGCAATACAGCATTTGGAGTGCCCAGCAAAAGCCAGCAGATAAACAGAAAAGGAGAAAAACTTTTCCTCTGATTTTGCTTAGTTGTTTATCCAGGTTCCCATTTCTCCTCTTTGACCCCCTTCTGTTCATGTCTGTGCACCTACCTTACCAGCCTTTGCACTTCCCGGTCATTTGTTTTGATGAGAGGGGCCAGCTCCCTTTTGCCTATCATGTTCCTTGTTCTCTATAAGCTTGTTTAAATCAGTGAGTTCTCGGGTGGGGACGGTCCACCTTCACAGCTGGGAAGCAGTTGTATTTCTAACAGAGGTCGGGGGTCGGGGGGACCCTGGGAGCTGGGCCTGGCACAGCAGTCTCCATGGCTGAGAAGTTGATGTTTAGCTTTCACAGGAAGGTTTCTGGCTTCAAAGCCCGTAACTACTATATTATACATGTTTTTTCATGTCCTTAAACTAAGCCATAGTTCTGCTCCTAAGGAAAGTACTTGAAGCACCCGACCATGATTGCTTATGTATGTCCTAAGCTTACTCTAACTTCTACATCACTTTCAGAAGAGGACAGGGCCCCACAGAAGTGGACTGTACCCATTCTACAGAGGGGGCATCGGCTGTGGAAGTCCCAAGGGCTCCTTCAGCCACCTCCATCCCCACGGGTCCCCTGGCAGACACGGCGAACACAAACCTCACTTACATGGAGCCAGGCCGCTGGTAGCCATTGCTCGAGGCAGTGTCTAGCCGTAACCTCCTGCACATTTTTGGAGGCAGGTCTGGGTGTGGTGAGGCTTTCGGCGTCTCTTTGGAACCTATGGAAGTTAAGCTTTGAATGGAACCACTGTAGCTCTTGTTTCCTAAAAAGAAAGCCCAAGAAAACAGGCAAGGTATTATTAGACAAAATAATAGCAATAACCCAGTACATGTGCCTAACAAAGGGAGCATTCTTCTCGGAAACCAAATGAGAAGGTACAGAATGTTCTTTTAGCAGCCCATCACTCAGGGAGATCAGAATCTTCAGCGATTACAAACACATCATCTCACAGAGACAGAAAGAGCCAGGAAAAAAGTCACAGTGCAGAGGAGTCTGAAAAATCTTAGTTCCCAAGGAACAAACTAGATAAGTATCATGAGTCCCTCTCCCATTTTTCCCTTGCTTAATCATGCTGAATAATCTGGCAAGTGACATGGAGTTAATGACATCTTGCATAAGCTAAACTCTGGCTTACCTTCAGCTGCAGAGATGGATTTGAGAAAGGTAGCTGAGGCTCTTTTCTGCCCTGAAACCCCAAGCGGGCCTTTCTTGGTCAGGTCTATGGGTGGGGAAACATCCCCTGGGCTAGTGACGGAGGCAACACTCTGGCAATCTGATTCTGCATCCGTTTTGGTTGCATCTTCTCTAGAACTGGATTCAGGACTAGTTGTCCAGAGACCAAGACTTTTCTGTCCATTGGAAGGTGATGGGGATGCAATCCAAGGAATCCCTCCAGATTTCTCCCTGGGTTGGCAGGAAGCGGGCTTTGTGTTGCTGTTCTGTTCAGAGGAGTGAGAGGAGAGGGACTCAATGCTCCCCATGGGTGTGCTGGCTGGGCTGCTGCTGTAGGAGTCACCTGAGCAGGAGCAGGAGAGAGAGAACAGTGGCACTCTGCTGAAACAGCACCACCAAAACCTGTCCATTCTCCACCTCACACACATTCTACAGCCACCTGATCCCACTGAGGTGATGGGCCTTCACCTGGCATGGTGAACCATCCTCAGTACTGGAGAAAGGCTTTAAACATGCACTTGAACTTGGGGAATGCATGTTTCAATACTATTCAAGGGAGATCCTATATGCAATATGTACCTTGCCCTAGGAAATTATGTCACTTGTTGAAGCATGAGTGGGCAGACTTGAATTCAGAAAAAATTCTGAAACAGGACTCACAAGTAAGGGAAATGATTCCATGATTATATTACAAAAAAAAAAGAAAGAAAAGAAAAAGAAAGAAAGAAAAGAAAAAGAGGGGGAAGGTTAAAGATATATTCTGCCTTTTTTATTTATTTTTATTTTTGTGATCTTAGGTTATTCTGAGTTACGATGCATCTGAAACCTCCTCCATTCAAAGGCACTGTTAAATATCAGCTACAAATTACAAGTTGCTCTCTATTTCTAAAGAGGGGACCCTTTCCTTTTCCTGCTAAGAATATAGCAATGTAAGTAACTGGCTGTTTTACTAGGTGTATTTTTTTAATGTTCCTAAAAGTAAGGTATAAGAAAAGAAGCAGAAAAGCTATAATAGAGTGTTCAACTATATCTAAATTTTAAAAAAGTATTTTCTATTAAATATTGATTGTGAAAAAATTGCGAGGCTCAAGGGTATGAAATAAAATGAAAAGGCCACAGTTTCACACACATCATAGGCTCAAGATGCCACCCACTTACCTTTGAGGCGTGGCTCAGAACAGTAAGTTAGTGATAATGT
Organism: Anoura caudifer; assembly: GCA_004027475.1. NCBI lineage: Eukaryota > Metazoa > Chordata > Mammalia > Chiroptera > Phyllostomidae > Anoura > Anoura caudifer. Next base: position 84,332 of record PVKU01006358.1, read on the forward strand.
ATGGTGTGTTTTCTCTTATTTCTTTTCTTTGTCTCTTTGAAATACTTTGATACCCAAGAGATGATGCTTTAAGAACATAATGTGAAAGGAAAAAAGAAAATGACTGCTTCAGCCAGACTTTCTTTTGCTTTCTTCTCTAACCACTTTCACAATAGGACAAAACCTTCCACAAAGTAGCACCTCATGTACTTAATCACAGCTGCAGAAAAAAGGGGGTGGGGGGAGCATAGAGCAAACTAATTATTTCCTTTGTAGCAGTAATGAATTTGCTTGTCCAAGGTACCTTGTAACTGTACTGACAGAGAACATATAAATGTTAGAGGTGGAGGAGGTATTGGGGTGACGGCGTCATTTCTTATTTCTACCTAATTAGAGGTAGAAAGCCTGAATTAAAGAATGGAGAAAGCCTCTCCTAAGACGGGCACACTTACTATCAGGCTCTGCCAGGCACGGAGTGTATCTCCCTCTGGGCTTCCGGGAGCCTGTCGAGAGGCAGATCGCTCGCGTCCTTCGGGATCCAGATCGAGACTGAGGCTGAGGAAGAGGAATGCTTGGGTCTGGGGCAGTATGAAAAATCTGTAGAAGAACAATGAACTGAGGTCAACAAAAGGGTGAAACTGCCACTTTCATCAAAAAGAGGCTTTGAGAGTTATTACATAATCTTAGAACTATACTCTGCTTAATCAGTTGCATGGCAAGAGATGCTTAATACAAAAAAAAAGCAAAAAAAAAAAAAACACACACACAAAAAAACAAAAAAACCCAAGTAATTACAACCTCCTAGTCTATTTACACGGAGTAATGCTTCTTCCCTGGGTTTTCCTTTTTGTGCTCCTGCATTCCCCAACTTCGGGTTTCTCAATAATTTTAAGAAACCTTTCAAATAGGAACAGATGTCTATGTCAAGACACATGGATTCTTTTCATTGTGATAGTCTCTGTCCCTCCTCATGCTGAACATGGCCCTTGGGGAAGAGGATCCTTCTGTATCGTTTCCCCAGCAGAACGTGCCCCTTGTTTCTTAGTCAAAGGCACTGCCATGCTGTTGCTTCGGAACTGTCTGAGCACAGCCCTGGGAGGCGGCCCTGCGCTCTCCGGCTGCGAGGGTTGTGAGGAAGCTGCAGCCACAGGCGGACGCTAAGGCTGTTCATCCACAGGCACTAGGAAGGGACCCGGGGAAGGAGGGAGGCACAGTCACTCTGTCACAGGGACTAGATCAGGCACAAATGTACTACAAAATGTTTACAGCGTCAATGGTCAAATTATTTATTTATTTATTTTAATTGTTGTTCTTGTACAGTTTTCTGTCTTTTGCTCCCATTCCAGCCCACCGCCCCAGCCCTCCATGCCCCCCTCCCATTTCCACCCCCACTAGTTTTTGTCCATGTGACCTTTATA
>PVKU01006358.1:85828-105563 GCA_004027475.1 Anoura caudifer
TTCCCCTTTCCCCCTGAAATTCCCTCCCCTCTCCCCTCTGGTGACTATCAACCCCTTCTCCATTTCAGTGTCTTTGGTTATATTGTGCTTGTTTGTTTGTTCTGTTGATTAGGTTCCTGTTAAAGGTGAGATCATATGGTATTTGTCCTTCACTGCCTGGCTTAGTTCACTTAGCATAATGCTCTCCAGCTCCATCCATACTGTCGTGAAGGGTAGGAGTTCCTTCTTTCTTTCTGCTGCATAGAATTCCATTGTGTAAATGTACCAAAGTTTCTTGATCCATTCATTTGCTGATGGGTACCTAGGTTGCTTCCAACATTTGGCTATTGTAAATTGTGCTGCTATGAACATTGGGGTGCATAGGTTCTTTTGGATTGGTGTTTCAGGGTTCTTAGGATATAATCCTAGCAGTGGAATTGCTGGCTCAAATTTCTTAATTGCCCAATCAATTTGGCTTTCCCAATTTCCAATTTCCACAGTTGTTCTAAAGTCACACTCTTATGAAGAAACTCTTCTTAGGGTTTGGATATAGAAAAGGCTTCAAGATTCTGTTCCTGGAATTTTTTCTTTGATTTTATTTAGAATATCACTCTACTGTATCACTAAAAATGTAATACCAGAGAAATTAAAAGATCAAAATAGATTTAACCACAGAGTAATTCTAAAGTGTTCTCTGAATATGAGCAAAAAACTGATTATATAAATGCTACAGAAGAAAATCTTGAAAGGTAAATGATGGAGAAGGAGAAGAAACCATCTGTCTGCTCAGAGAGTTTAGAGGAGAACTTAAAAACTGAACTAGGAAAAAGAAAATCAAAGTCCTCACGAAGAACTAATTCATACAACACCAGACTGACAGAACTACAGGAACCTGAGGTCACAATGTGAAGCTGATGCACTTGGACAATCAAGCAGATACAAATGCAAGATACAAAATCTGATGCTTCCACGTGAAAATGCAGCTTACCTTTTCATAGTGCTCTATCAGAATTTCAACCACAATATTCTGAAATTTAATGTTCATCATTGCAGCCACGGTTTCTTCCTGTGCCCTCATTAGAGTTGGGCCAAATATGACACCAAGGTTTGAAACAGTCATGAGATTTTGTTGGCTATGGAGTGATACTCTGCAAAGGAGAGCAACAAGAAATAAGTTAAATGTTTAGTGATTACAAAATGTTGTCATCTACCAAATTTGTGATACTATAGGCTAATTTTTCCAAATAGTCAACTTCAGTCATTCCCAATTGGCATTACTGAGTACAGCCTAAAAGGATATAATAAATTAACCTAGACAAAGTAAAACATAATTACAAAGGTTAATATATTGAAGTAAAAATTTTTGATTTCCTAAAGTGAGTGCATTCACCCTAGAGAAATTATTAACTCTTCAGTGTTTGCTCAGTACTATATTTCTTTTAGAACAGAAGGTTTAGCATAGACTGGTTGTAATTTTATTTGGATTCACCAAACATATTGAAAACCTACTGCCAGGCACTTTCAGTTATTATTGCATTTAATCCTCCCAGGAAGTCAGGTTTTCCTATTGTATGGGGAAAAAAACCAAAGCTCCTGAAGTAGAAATGATGCACTTGAGGTCACAGAAAATTATGGTCAGATGCTGTTTCAGTCAGACCTCCTGAATGCAAGTCATGGGTTCCCTTGAGCTCCCCACATGAGAAAACTGGCTAACACATGTTTCCATCCTTCCATCCAAATTTCTCTGGGTGCTTCCCTGGTGCTGGGCACTGTGCTAGGCAGTGAGACTACGACATGCAAAAGCATCAGTGCTGGTTTGAAAATGGAAATGAAACAAAAAAAGCCTATGGTATTATTGGCCTTAGCAAAGTAATCTTAGTAAATAACAAAAATGACTGTGACCAATGAACTGATTTGGAAACTGGACATATTCTTTTGAAGAAACCTCATTCACTTGACCAATCTCCTGGGTTAACCACCAGCTTTTCTGTGTCACTCCCAGCCAGGATTTTAGAATGTAAAGTTCTAGGAAGGAGTGCAACACAAGATTATGTTTATATCTGAGCACGCATCACTAACTGCATTCTGAAACCAAAAGTCAATTGCATGGGACACCCAGGGTTTTGGGCCTAGGAAGCACAGGACAGTAAGTGCCAACTGTCCAAACAACTGAAATGTTCCCTGTGTCCATGAGGGTGCCGTCTAAGAAAGCTCTCTGTTAGGATAAGGAGAGCTTCATTCCAAGTTTCCTTCTTACAAAATGTTTAATATGTACTAGAGAATGTATACTAAAGTGGTGTGTAAAGACAGTGAGTCTATCTGGAACGAAAGCTTGGATCCATCCGACTTGGAAGTGGGGTGTAGTCAGCCCAGTTATTTCCCAGGCTTCAGTTTCCTCATCTGTTAAGTAGAGCAACACTTCTAGGGTTGAGAAAATTAAATAATGAGTTAAATTAAGTTAAATATGATCTCAAAATAATATTCTTCCTGTAATTAAATTGGCTTTAGACATTCTTGCTAAAATGTAAAAGTTCTTTATAGTGTTAGGTAAACTGGAAAATAATTGCTATTAAGATCACTGGGGAATAGATTTAGAAATCCTAAAAAGTTAGTCTATTTTAAAAAGGAGAATTGATGACTTTGTTGCTCAAGAAATAAAATATTTTGATGACCGATTTTCTCTTTGTTGAATTTTCTTTCTGCTGGGCTACTGAGTTATTATAGACTACTATCACCCACATTTTACCCATTTCTGCACCCCATTCCCCCTCAACTCCTGTGGGTAACAGAAACCCAGTTGCACTTTTCAATATTTAAAATTAGAGTTAAAGAAGATGCCACAGATGGCCTTGTTTTTAGACAAAGGGATCCTCAGAAAGGAAGCAATGATTTATAACATGTCTCAGAGCTAATTAATGGAAATTTGGGATTAGTCATCGAGTCATTGGTTTTTTAGACCAGTGGCCAATCCAGGTCACAGGTCCACATTCTCTCTCTCTCTTTTTTAACCATATAAAGTTGCCAGGGCCTAAGATTGTTATTAGTTGTCTACAGTTAACTTAAGTCATTAGTGATGTGGGCATACATTTCACTATGCAAACACTAACTTGAAAAGACACATGCACCCTCCTGTTCATTGCACTTTATTTACAGAAGCCATGACATGAAAACAACCTGCGTGCCCACTGATGGATGAGTGAATAAAGGGACTTTAGTATGTATAAACAATGGAATATCATTCAGACATTACGAAAATGAAATGTTGTCATTTGTGATGATAGGGAGGGACCTCAAGGGCATTACACTAAAAATGAAGTAAGTCAGAGAAAGACAAATATCATATGACCGCCCCCCCCCCTTATATGTGGAACTTGGACAACAGACACAGAAAGCGCATGGACGCGGAGAACACACTGGGGGTTGTGAGGGTGCGTGGTCAGGGGTGGGGAAGATGGCTGAACTGTTTTTCTTTTTTTCACCTGTCTTCCCTACCCCTGACCACGCACCCTCACACCCCCCAGTGTGTTCTCCGTGTCTATGTGCTTTTTGTGTCTGTTGTCCTAGTTCCACATATAAGGGTGGGGGGGTCATGGAGAGATTTTACAAAATTCATTTCAAACAGTCAGTAAACAAACAAAAGAGAAAAAAAAGAAAAGAGCCAGGAATGGTGGTGAAAGATGAGCAAGAGAATTTTAAGCACTCTTCCACAGCCAGACACTGTGTCCTGCTATTCTGTGTACCAGAACAACATACATTACAACTAAGAGTGAAGCTCGTGTTCATCTAACACTCTACAATTAAGCAAGGAAATTTTACGTGACATTCATGTCACCGTTAAAAGTACTGTAAAAAACTTCACTAGAAAATTAGCTCAAATACAGCAAAAGAATGCCTTATAAATACAGTGTGGTTAAATTTCATAAAGAGGTTATATACAATGCCAAACCATAATTCAAAACTAATTCAGACCAAGGATGATCCTTGTTCATTGGCTAAAAAAGGTATTGCCATGGTCAACAGTTAACAATGAACTTGAAATGATGCCATTTTGAGTAAATTCCTATGAGGGAAATTCATATATATCAAAGCCTGCAACTTGAGAGTTCTTAATATGTTATGTTATGTAGCAGTATTTCAAAAGTGCATGGCTAAAATTTAGACAAATTAGGTTACTACTCTAGTAGACAAGGAAGGGATCAATCATTTGATTGTGAATCATGGTACTCATTGAGACAAAAAATGTCTTTTTTAAGGAGATGGTAAGGGAATTCTGAAGAAAGTTTAAAATCTGAATTTGGACTTTTGTTTCCAGCAGCATCGCAAACAGACTTCTGGACTGAGAGTATGAGTGTCTGTGTGTGCGTGTCTCAATTTCTAGACACATAGATATGTGATGGTTAATTTTATGGTCAAATTTGCTACACCACAGTACACACCTGGTGAAACATAATTCTAGATGTTTCTGTGAAGGTATTTTTTTGAAACACGAGATTAACATTTAAATCAGCAGACTCTGAGTAGAGCAGATTTCCCTCCACAATTTGGGTTGGCCTAATCCAATCGGTTGAAGGTTTTCAGAGAAAAAGAGTAGGGTGGCCTGAGGAAGAGGGAATTCTGTCTCCGGGCTGCCTTGGATTCAAGCCACAACATCAACTTTTCACTGGGTCTCCAGCCTACAAGCCTGCCCAGTAAACCAATTCCTTGTAATCTATCAATCTCTCTTATATACATGTATATTCACAAATACACACTCACACATACATGCATAATTGTGTGTATATAAGTGTGCACACATACATACAAACATACTATTCATTCTGTTTGTCTGGAGAAACTTTTCTCCTAAAAAATCAACCTATTGAGATTTTAAAATACATCAATGAATTTAACAGCAGTCAAAAGAGTTCAGAGACCAAGAGATACTATGAATCCAAAGAAAGAAGCTAACATTAGAGAGGAAGTTTTGACCTGGCAGAACCTGTTGACCCTGGTCATACAGAGAACTAGTTTTCAAACTTAGGGCTTACAATGTATTTAAAAATATTGAGGAAAAAAAGCTCCATACTTCTACATATATTTCTAAGTTGACACATAAGTTTTTCATCATTAGTTTCACAGTTGCAAAGAATATATCTATTTGCATAATGTAGACATACACAGGTACATGCACAAGTGCATATAGATGTATCTTTAAAATAAATTGCCACTCCTTTTAAAGCACATTCTGTGGACTCCCAGCACCATCAAACGCTTTAAAAGGACATAAGCAAGGTTAACTTTAATAGTTGAACAGTAGCTAAGTGAACGATATAAGTCAGAGAATTACTTGACCAGGTGCTTTATTAAGATGTCCAGCATCTCTCTGTTTTTCTCTGGCAATTTGTGCACCAATGCATGTACAGCCTCCACCCGGTAGTTTTGGTCATCAGATTCTGTAACATAAAAAAGGTTGCAAATCTCAAGTTTTAATTACATTCAGATGTGTACATAACACTAATAATCATCATAATTACATCCACCCCTCATGCCTTAAAAGTACTGCTTCATGGGTGTTATCACATATCTCAACCCTAAGGCTGAGAGGGGCTCAGTAACTTGTCCATAGCCATGAAGTCAGTGAGTAAAGAGGTTAACAAATTCACATCTATCTAACCTAGCCCTGTGCTCTTAGCCATGGAACTATATACTTCCATACAACCAGAGCTCATCAACGCCTGCCTTGGTTTTATCACACAAGGGGAATGTGAGTGATCACCGCGATTGTTACAGTTGAATGCATCAGGCACTGGAACACTTTATCACACAGAAACCTCCGGCAACTCCATCAGACCAGAATAAGCAGGCATTCCTTTCCAAATTTCACATATTCAGAAACAACCAGGAGTTAATTTTCTGAGGGATCAGAATTATTATGCAAACAAATAGAGGCCTAGTCAATTTTAAGCCCATGCTAAAACAGGAAATCTGAAAAGTGAAAAATTATCTATAGCAAGTCTAGTCTGCCAGGCAAGGGTCAAGATGTGGACACATCTGCTAGAGAAACTTCTAACGCTTCAGAATAAGGAATATATTTAACATTCTTTTACTGCAATACATAAATTCTGGGGTGACTGCCCACCCTACCAAGCCCTTTCTCTGGAAAATGCCTGACCAATAGGGCTTATATTTTGCAACCACCATTTCCTTTAGGCACCCATATCTGGAGTGAGGAAAGGCAAGGCCAAACATGAGCTTTCTCCCAGGAGTTGAAACAAGGTCACCAAAACTTGTCTGTCTGTTTGGATGTGGGAAAAGGCCGACGACAGAAAACCAGAGCTGCCATGAACATACATTTTCCAACCCAAGAAAATTGGACTGGACAGGGAGATCAGAATGAGGCAGATATGCAGCAAACAACAGAGACAAGAGACCCTCCACATAGAGTGGAGACAGGGAAACGTCAATTCCAAACTTCGCAGTTCCTGGTTGCAGACCCCTCCACTGTCAAGGAACTCTGTGAGATACCTCTTCATCTCTGAATAACTTCCCCTTTTTACTGAGCTGGATTTCTGTGGCTTGAAACCACAGAATACCAAATTTTATTAACTTAATATCTAGAAAATGGGATTATCCTTGACCTAGACAAAAGTTGAATTCTTACAGATAAGAAAGTATTTTAATGATTACAGTTGTGAATAATATGATCATGACTTGCCAGAGAATAAGCGTAGAGAGAAAATCTTGAAATTAAATGTTTGTATCAAAATCACCAGCTCATTGAGTCATTTTAGCTAGGTGGTTCAAACACTATTTGCTGTAAAACTAATTTTTTTATAAGAAAGAGTTCTCGACTAAGCATCTAACAAACTGGCTTGTAACCCTGGTATTGCCATGAATTCACTAGTGTCCTCAGACAGCGTCCTTTGCCCAGTCTGGATCCTCACTTCTTAATCAATGAAATGAGAGGTTGGATTATGTATTTCCTAAGGTCTTGTCCATCTCACAAAACCAGACTTTTACTAAGAGGATGCACAGTGGAGAGCGTTCAGGAGAAATCTCAGCAGTACAGCAGTACATAACTATTTACAAGGTCATGCGGTCAGTCACACACGCTGGATTAAACACCAAGGCCAGTCATCTTTACCTGACACTTCATCAGTTTTCTGTGGCGTTGCAATGTGTGGTAAAAAAAAAAGCAACTGAGTTCTTTCTCAGATTGTGAGAAGTACTCTTGTTACCGTCACCCCTCATACACTTTAACAATGAAACACCAACTCCTAATTGCTAAAATTCATTGTGATGGGCTCAGATGGCGCCCTGGTACTCTGGTCCCAATGTTTTAAAGGTACGTATTTCTAACTTCTCAGGTTGCATGTTTCTCACAGACCCCCACCTCCCCTCGAGTTTGGAATTAAACCTATGTATTCACATCACATTTTAACAGTCCAAGATCTAAAGAAATGACACAGATACGTGATTATCAATACTGTAAATATAATATGGGAGAAAAGAGATTGATGGACGTGCCTGTTGCCTGCCAAAAATATCGGATTCTTCTCTCCAGATCTGGGAATATAGCATGTGATCATGTGTGCGGCAGGCACATAACTGACTGTGCAAATTTGTAGTCATCCATTTTAACTATCAAGTTGCTCTTGTAAAAAACTGACACCCATCAATCAAATAAAGTGTAATTTGAATAATTCCTCACCGCTCTTTCTAATCACACCAGACTGTCATCCCACTAAAGTCTTATTAAATAACAAAATATTTTAGTTCATTCTGCTGTTTCTTACTTGTTAATAAACTATATTGTAAACTATTAAATCTAATCGATAATATTTTAAGCAATATGTAGGGAAATCTTAGCTAGCCAATTTAAACCTATACCTCAAAATAATACAGCATGAAACTACATCAGTGGAAGTGTACTTACTAACAGCAACAATAAAATCTTTGTGTAACTTGTAAGTCATCAGTGGTTCTGCAAGGCACCTAAAACAGAGAATGAGGCATACTTCAGAATGGCAGGATCTTTTCAGTTCCCCTGACTTTCCGGTGCTTCTTAAGAACCGGGTGATGGGGCTGCACGGTAACGCCCTAGCAGGGGGCCCAGGCAGCACCGGAACTCAGCCATCAGAGACACCCAGGCCCTTAGCACTACTCGAGGCAACTGTACTACCAAGGGAGGCCGGAGACAATTTTTTCATTTTGTGAGCAAAACTCCTCTCAGATATGGGGATAACAGTTTTAGAAAAATAACTTTCAATTTCAACTTTAAAAAAAAAAATACCCAGGATCCCCACATTCAATTTAATATGAAACACAAATTATTTAGTATTCATAAAGAATGGCAGCCTTTTTAAGTTTATTCTTTGAGACACCAAGGCTAAGTTCCAGAACACTGAACAGAAACGTTACTGCCTTGGCCCTTCCGTTTCAGCGGAGGATCTGCACTCAGCAGCAAAGCTTACACGCACCCAGAATCACCAGGCAACCGCCCCGGCCAGGGAGCCAGAGGCCGCAGGCCACGTGTCCGGGTAAGCCCGCCTCACCTGAGGTAGTTTTTCAGTCCGCTTGTTATGGTCTTATTGTCCCATAGTTCAATATCAATGTCCATATCGGGAGGGGATTTTGGAGCTAAAAAGAATTTTTAAAAAGTTTAAATTGTTCACTTCAAAATATCACTGGCACCATTAAGCAAATCGATACAAAAAATAAGGAGGTCAAAGAAAGAGGCACTAAACCCCAACGATTTCTTGTGGAGTAAGAGTTTCCCAAATTAAATTATTGCCAATTGCTAATATCACAGAGCATGTGCCAAGTGTTATGCATGCTTCTAAGTACTTTATATGGATTAAAATGCACAGTCCTTATAATCCTTAATGAGGCAGGCATTATTATTATCCCCACTTTATAAATGAAGAGGCTGAGGCACAGGAAGGTTAAGCAAATTATCCAAGATAACAAAGCTTTTAAGTAGCTAATTTAGGATTCCCAGCCAGGCAATCTGAATCCAGCATCCATAAATCTCACTGTGCCTCTAGCTAAGCACAGGACACTTGAAAAAAAGTCCGACATTACAGAAAGGCCCCCTTTCAAATTCTGACTGTTGTTCATTGATTATAACTGAACATTGAAAGTTGAATACAAATATTAATTTTATATATTGAAAATACTCAAGGACAAACAATAGTCTATATATATCTAAAAAAAAAACCCAAAAAACCCCAATCCTATGGTTTAGAATAAATGGCAATGGAAAACAGACACAATAAAAAATGAACTATTAAAAATAGAAAAATTAACTGCTTTAATCCAAACTTACAAAATGTGGTGTTCATGAGTTTCTGAACTTTGGAGTTCACACCTCCTATTCGGTACAGGCCTAAAATCGTGATGCCTAATGGGAAGGAAAAATCACGAGAAAACAGCTTGAGACACAACTTCCCTAGTACAGAATGTTAAAAACTCAGACATACACCTATAAAGAATTTGAATGCTACTTATCCAATTTTGTAGTCTAAAGTTAGCTAACCTACCCTGGAAATGCCCACCAGACATACATTCCTCAGAGCAGACACTGAACAGCAATTTGAAAGTCTTTGAAGATCTTGTAAGTAGCAAAGTATGTCTGCCTATTCACCACTATTTGAATATAAAAAAGGCATTAAAGATGTAAAGGGGCGATCAGCACTGCTCATCTATTTCTTCAGTCATGGAGTTCTGCATGTTGAACAGTTTTATGGCATTCATATCTTCATTTTAAAAATGAAGAAACAGATTCAAAGAATTTAAGAAACCTTAACTTCTCTAAACTTCTAAGTGGCAGCACCAACGTTTGAATCTAAGTTTAAAGAATTCCAAAGACCAATATGAGTTTGGCTTTAGACCCATTTTCCTGGAAGTGCACTTGTCTGACAGACAATCAGAGAGGGCTTCAGGAGGGAGGTCACGGCTAGGGTGAGGAAGGTGCTGAGATGCCGCAATGACTGAAACCACTGAAGGAAATCACGCAGCAAAGCAGAGGCCGAAGATGGGCTACTCCGAATCTGACTTCCTGAAAGCTTGAATCAAAACAAAAGGGGCACTCACAATAATAAATAATAGAGTCCATCAATAAGAGGTAAACTGACGGTATTTTGGGAAATGTCACTAGGAGAAGTGGCATTTATCGGATGACTTTTGGTAAACTGAAGTTCAAAGTATAGCTATTTATGTATTTATGTAACTGACATATTCATATAATTCTTAAAATTCATGCCATGTTACTGGCTACATACAGTCTCACTTTCCGAGCATGTTTATGGAAGAATGGACCACACAACAGCAACAACACACCTGTCAGGCTGTACTGACCTCTTGTTTCCACGGCTTGAATGCATTTTCTCACAAAGTTGAACCCTGCTTCATTTAAATACACTGAAAATAAAAGGAAATCATATTAAGCGTTCATGCTGAATTTACATTCCGCCTTCACTCGGCTCTGTTGTTTTATGACTTAATGGTGGTTCTGGACAGAGTCTGAATTGTTACATGTGGTAGAAGTGGAAGGCAGTGGTCCACATCCACCAACGTTATTACAAAAACTTGCTTCATTAGAAACACAAATCCTTTCCAAAAGTAAATACGTTACATGGATTCTATCCATTTTTCCTAAAATCAGCAATACGCTTCACTACATGTTTGTACAGATAATAAAAGCAAATACAGTAAGAATAAACTTTTACTGTGTGTTAATAACTATATCACAAAGCTATTCACAAACTCTTTCCCACGTGATTCTCCAAACAACACTGTGACGTGGAGAGAAAGCTTTCACACTGCTAAGATGACTCACTGGGATGCTGAAAGTCCACTTTCATGGCTCTAAGCCCAGAGCCAGGACTCCAACTGAGGCCTCTTGATTCCAAGCCTGACCTTCTCTCTATTGCATTTTGTATCATATTCAAAGTAACCTTAGTCGGTCACTAAAAATCCCACAAAGATTATTATTACATTATGAAAGAGCAATTTATTTTCATTGCTTTATGCCAGATTTTCTTTAAATCAGTTCTTATTTTATTTAAAGTTTTGGGACCTGACTAAAATAGATAACTTGTTTTAAGAGAAAGGTTTTAAGAATAACAAGTGACACTCAGAGGAAAAACTCAAAAATTTTTTGTGCTATAATGAAATTTTTCATCACATGTGGTAGAGATGTGGTATCCGAATATTCCCAAACAATAATATGTTAAAAAAATTCAAACTAATAAAAAATTAAAACTGGCTTCTATTTAAAGGTGATAAACACATTGATGTAGCTCAACACGGATCCAAGACAAAATACATACATCAAAAATTATGCTAAAAAAAAAATCAAGGGGTGCCAGCAACACATGCAAATCTTAAAGAAATCTTACACATAGAAAACCACTATAAACCACATTCACTGAAAGGTCTGAGAGATCTGTGGCCCTCCAAAACTGGAGGTACTCACATGAAAGGATGATGATTATGTGTTGTCAGGTGAAAAAAATAATTTACAGGATATGACCCAATTTCTTACAACGTAATAATTTGAGGGTATTTTTGTCTAGGAAAAAAACCCTAACTTTTTTACACGCAAACTGCAAGCAAAAAAGAAGAGAACAACAGTAGAAATCATCATTTTTATTCATTAGGCTTTAGAACTATTTAATACTATTTTTTTAAACCCTCACTGGAGGACATTTATTCATTGCTTTTTGAGAGAGGAGGAGGGAGACAGGGACACACTGATGCAAGGCAGAAGCATCGAATGGTTGAGAGAGAGAAGCATCAACTGGTTGCAAGACAGAGGCATCAATGGGTGGACTGGGGATAGAACCAGCAATCTAGGCACGTGCCCTGATGGGGAACTGAACTGGCAACCTCTTGCTTATGGGATGATGCTACAACCAACTGAGCCACAACAGCCAGGGCTGAACTATTTAAAACTTGAAGAAGAAAAAAAAGTTAGTTCTTAAGAATTTTTTTTAAAAATTCTAATAAATTAAAAAATATAACAATACCAAAACTGAAATATGTGTCATTGCCAATATGAACTGGCTCATTTACTTGTGTGTGTCCCCAGGGCCTAGGTCAAGTGCCAGAACTCAGTGATGCTTTGCATGCACTCAGCATACAAGAAGGAATGGCCATAGAACAAGCATCTTACTGGAGCTGACTACCTTCATGAGAGCAGAGCTCCTTTTGGACTCCCACAAGTAATTACTTGTTTCCAATAACCCAACATGCTAAACATTTTATACATTATACATTCAGAAAAATTTAAGTAGTTATTGGATACAGAAAAACAAGTGAGTGGAGAGGTGAGGAACCAATATAAAATAAACAAAGAAATGAGGAATTGGTGATTAATTTTCATTTTTAACAAAAACTGAGCCCCAAAATGTAACCCTACGTAAAAACAATACACTACCATTTTTATATCAATTAAAAGTGTCATTTCCTGACATTTACAATGTTTGGTTCTTCAGGTCACATTGTTCAACTTTTCAATAAAGAAGTTTAAAAACTATTTTTGAAACATTTCAATGAAACCTGCCCATGGCAAAATGAGTGAAGATAGCTGTGATATATAAAAACAGAATTTAATTACTGTTTTGAGAAAAGTAAGTTATAGCAAGGCTATACATTGAAGGTATACAGGATATATGGCAGCAATACCCCAGTCTGTTCTTCTTTTTTTTTTTTTAAGACTTTATTTATTTTTAGAGAGAGGGGAAGGGACGGAGAAAGAAAGGGAGAGAAACATCAATGTGCGGTTGCCTCTTGCATACCCCCTACTGGGGACCTGACCTGACCTGAATCCTAGGCATGTGCCCTGACTGGGAATTGAACCAGTGACCCTTTGGTTCCAGGCTGGCTCTCAGTCCACGGAGCCACATCAGCCAGGGCACCCCAGACCGTTCTAACATACCAATATAACAAAGGTTCTTTATGAGGAATACAACCTTACAGACATTCGCTCCAACTGCCAGGTCATTCCATGGGTGCCACTGTCCTGGTAAGTCCCATGGATCTTGAACTTTAGCTGTATTCATTTGAATAAACGAAACACTATCAATCAATTTAGAGATGTGAAAAAATATCATGTTGGCAAAAATAACCATGCCTTTTTTTGTTTCTTTTGAACAATCTTTATTGTTGCCTGAGAGTATAGGGAGGTTCCATGGTGTAGAGATAGAGCTCAGCTTTGTTTGGAGCAGACAAACCTGGGGTTGGATCTCAGCTCAAGTTCACTGTATGAATGGGAATGTGCCTACTAACTTCTATGATCTCAAGTCTTTCATTTATAAAATGAGGAAAACAATACTACATGTTAAATGTTCGTAGTTAAGATAAAACCACCTCAAGTACTGAAGAATTCCTACCAAAGGAACTAACCTAATTAAATGCTAGTTTCCTACTCCATGTGCACCTGCCCACACAGCACTGCTATATGAATGAAAACAGAAGAAATAATGAAAGATGTCAGTCACTAGTTCTACCCAGATGAAAGGAACAGTATTTACTCCCCCACTTACTAGTTGTGTTACTAGGCATAGTTTTAATCTCTCTGTATCTCAGTTTCTTCTTCAATACAGTTATTATTCTTCAATAAGAATAATAGCAGTGTCTTTTTCAGAGGGCTGTTTACAGATGAAATGCAGCAACACTTGCGAATCTCCTAGAACAGCGCTCGGAATACAGTGAGTGCCACAGAAGTACTGGCTATCGTCATCACCATCAGTACTGGCTGTGGGGGAACACCACTATTGTACATATGTGACTCACGTGAACAAGGTCTTTTCTGGGCATGGCCACAGTCACTGGGCTTAAGGAATTGTCTGCCTAGACTGTGATTTTTCAAAGAAGCATATATATTATTTTAAAAATATCTGGGGCTAGAGCAATGATTTGTTTCTTTGAACAAGCACAGATCAGACATAATCCCTTCGGGCCTTGTGAAACTATGTGGCCACTGAAAAAATAAGTTGTATATTAGTAAGTGTCCCTATATTCTCATTATACTTCAACAAAATACAATAAACACATCCTCTCACTGGCACTGAACAGACTGAAGTAGTCTGGAGTTACTGTTCACCTGAATGTGCTGCCCCTCTCTACAAATTATGTTTGTTAGCTCCCTCAAAGAGCTTGGCCATCTGATATGCACTAGCCAATGAAACATGGATGGAAGTGACAGGCGTCATTATCCAGCAGACACCGAGAACCAGTATGTAGCTGGCCCGGTTCTTTTTCCTCCTGGCACAAGATCAAGAATGTGATCTTTCACATTCACATAGCCTTTCTCTGTAAAAGAGAAAGGCTATTCCACGAGCTTGGGTTCCAGAATGATCACTACATCGAAGAGCTTGAGCCACAGCTGACCTGAGTGGACAGGTGTCAAGGTCAGGAGATGAACCTTGACTGTGGGAAGCCTCTGAGGTTTGAGGATCATCCGATACAACAGTATAACCTAACTCATTCTGATGTAAGATAATGTGAGTTTGCTGTGACAAAAAGGCCTAAGTTAAATAAAGTCGATAGCGTGCAAGTAACTTTCCCTTGCTTAACAGGGGTGCATCCATTTTTGGGGGCTGCTGACTCATTAATTCATATAAAAAGGCAGCAAAGGGCAGTGTGGCAGTGCCCATTCATTGTCGCCATCACTCAAGCACCCAGAAGTTTCTGCTGAGGTCTAAGGAGAAGAAAGAAAAGTGGCTTAAACAGGCTCCTGAGCACTCCATCTCCCCGTGACTGATACAAAGGCAGTGACATTGGGTGGTGTTGCTGAGGGAAGTCAGGGACAAACATAAATTCTGTAAAGGAAAATGAGCAGCCTTGCAAAACTGTGAAGGGGTTACTAGACTTAATGTCAGTGCTGATGAGAATCCAACAAAAACACATTCTCTAGAGCTTAAAAAAGAAAAACTAGGAACTCCTTAGTGTTCAGATGAAATGCCAATTGAAGGTGTTCTTAATAAATCAAATCACACCTCACACCGTTGAAGGCTTATAATTTATCATGATTCTCATTTAGTGGAGGACAAGGTACTCCTGCTACAACAGCAGAGGACAGAGAAGCACAGATTACTGAATCAGAGCTCAATGCCTGCCTGGAGCAGGCAGCCAGTATGCTTAGGTGGCTTGGTACTCACTGGTCTGCACCCGGCTTACTCAAGTACCCTCTCTGATGGCTTCCACAAAGGTTAGAGCTCATCAACGCCTCACCAGGGCCCCTGGCCCAGCCCTGTGTCTCCCTGTTACAGAAAGACCCAGAGGGATACACAGAATACAGCTACCACCAAATTCCTACAACATTAATGATACTGGATCTTCAGAAGTAGAAGCAGAACACAGGCCAACTAAAGGAACTTTACTTAGTCAATCGAAGTTAAGTGTAAACACTGCTCGCCCCCCCCCACTCCCCCACCCCTGGAAACTATTCAGGGCTAAGGCCTTTATGGAAACCAAATAAAGTTTCCATAGGCAGCCTGGCAGCACAAAAGCTATTAATCTCAACAGAATTCAAACAGCCATGAGGAAAAGAAAAAGAATAGTCTTCCATTCAACTAACAAAGCAAAAGTCCTTGTACCTTCAATTTCCCAGTAATTAAAAACCCAGCATGTCCTTACTGATGTAATCTACTTGGCCATACAGTACATTCTCAGGGTTGACAAAACAAAGCAACACTTGTCTTTAACTTCTAATTCAATTTCCTATCTGCCATTTCAGATTAAAAGGACCCTTATCACAGACAACCATACTCTATGTTGCTTGAAAGAAAGAAAAGAGAGAAATGAGTGCATTTACTGGTGTTTGCGATAACCATAGGATGCTTTCTCTTCTCCCAAAGGATGAGCAGGTGATTCTCTACAGCCTTGGCCCAGGCTGTTCCTTCTCCCTGCTCTGCTCATGAAGGGTACCTGCGATCTGACCCTCTTCCTGGGTCTCAGTGATGGAAACAAAACTGTTTGTGATCGGCGGCCTGGAGGAGGATGCAGTGAAGAAGGAGGCTATAACCAAGGGATGTCTCAGAACTTTCGACTAAACTATCTAAACAGAAGAATGAAACTCAGTAACATTTGTGACAATGTCAACTACCTAAGATATGAAGAATGAGCTTCATTTTTCTGTTTATCATTAGGAATACACTCCCCAGGCACATGGGGGTAAGTCACTGAAACACACAATGGCAGACATTTAGAGCTGCTGAGAAATTCCGCAGGTGTCTTCTGGTCCAGTCCCTTCAGTTTGTACATGAGGACTGAGTGTTAGGCGGCTGTCATTACATTTTTATAATGACTTTTATTAACAGAAACTCCGTTTGAAAGGAATTCCTTTTTCCTACTCACACTACCTGGAATGAAGCAAGTACACAATGAACATGGATGAACTGAATTGTATGAGAGAATGAGCTTTTCTTTCATAATTTTCACTTTCTTCAGACACGGGGTAGAAGGACCAGCTAAAAAGCCATTGCACAGAACTGACATCTGAGTGGGGCCACGGCTCAGGGCACTGACAAAGAGTGTACGAGAGAGAAAGCCTGATGAAAAAATGACCACTCCTTCTCTTCTTGTTAACAATTAGTCCCCAGATGGAAGTCTTGGGACAAAAATGTATGTCAACAATGATTATCTGCTTCTTTAACAGATGGTCTCAAATACAGAATAATGAAGAACTATTGGTAAGCAATCCTTTGACCAAATATCCCCAACTGCATGGCTTCAGGAACAGCTTAGTTGTGATCTTAATTTAACAGCATCTGTTTAATATCGAGGATAGGCACTGCTGTTCTTAAAATGAATTAATTCTCAAAGGCTTACAATTACAAGGGAAAAAATATGGTGATATATTTTACAACCTGAAAAGTATTTATGGATTCTATAAGCCTATCAATGACCAATACCTTTAGGGGTTTTTTTTTTCTTCATGCATTTTTTTTTTTTCATTAAGATGAGTCAAACTTTCCTTCTCTATTAAATTACACTAATTTTATGTATGGCACCTTTTCTCTGAAAACAGTAACTGAAGAGTAACCAGAAAGTAGAGAGACTTTTTCATGTTAGGCTTGTAAAGACAGTCTCTTCCTCTAGAATCAGAGCATAGTTTCATTCTTCACTTCGTGGCATATGTCCTCTGTACATTCAAAGAATGGCCCTATTTTAGGATGGTAGATAGCTCTTACTCTGTTGCTTGTAGGATTTCAGCACAGACATTAAGAAAACTTTTAATGGTTAATGTTCAAAACAAATTTCTACCTGAGTTTTACATTTT
Organism: Anoura caudifer; assembly: GCA_004027475.1. Lineage (NCBI taxonomy): Eukaryota > Metazoa > Chordata > Mammalia > Chiroptera > Phyllostomidae > Anoura > Anoura caudifer. The sequence continues at coordinate 103,077 of PVKU01006358.1, forward strand.
ACCATTTTAAGCTTCGTTATTATCTCCAGCAGTTCAAAACACACATTTCATGCAAAACCAAGTTTCCAAAGGAAAGACAACATTGTTTTAAGATAAACAGAATCTAACTGAAAAACCAGCACTACATAAAAGCACTTCTCAAGGTAGCAAATGAATCAAAGCTAGTACTGGTTTCAAATACCAACTGTGGGATAAGTTACATACGAAAATTGACATAATACCACTTTTGAGGGGTCAAATGTGAAAAAGGGAAATAGAGATCAATCTCAATAAACAGGATAAGTATGTGTGAAATGATGTGTGGAAAGGGCAAACATAAAGATAAAAGCTGCTCTGAACTCTTAACATGATGAGCTTGCATGATTTATTCAAGACTTAGAAAGAGGTCTAAGAACCGTGACATCACTGGAATATAATTTTGAACAGAAACAAATAATATTCTGGATATGTCACTGGGAAGAAAACACAATTCTGCTCTTAATTTAACAGGACCATGTTCTTAAATCTGAAATACCGCCTGCTGCATGTTAAGAAAATCCTAGGAGTCATTAAATCACTAGAAAAATAGTAACCGCTTATAAGACATGTGATAAAAGAGAAAAGGTGTAAAATTAAACTCTGAGAGATTCAGTGTCCTTAATAAATTTTAGACCTTGATGTAGTAGACTATTCACAATTATACGCAAAAAGAAATTAAATTCAGCCCTGGCTGGTGTAGCTCAGTGGATTGAGTGCAGGCCTGCGAACCAAAGGATCGCGGTTGGATTCCCAGTCAGGGCACATGCCTGGGTTGCAGGCCAGTTCCCAGCAGGGGACCCATGAGAGGCAACCACACATTGATATTTCTCTCCCTCTCTCCTTCCCTTCCCCTCTAGAGATAAATAAATAAAATCTTTACAAAAGAAAAAGAAAAGAAAGAAATGAATAGTTAAAGACAAAGAAAAAAAGAAATTAAATTCTGAGAACCTGGAAAGCCCCTTGACCAGTCTGAGAGCCAGGTCATTTTAGAGGAAGGTTCTTCAATGCATGTTGGACAGAGAAATGCTTAGAAAGCCTCGCGCATGCAAGCGGGCAGCACGAAAAAGTCCAACCCAGCTACAGGAAACCTGGTTCTAGACAGCACATTCAATCCTGTGCCTCCACCACGCAGAGTGTCTTAAACTGGGGGCTCACGCCACAGTTCTCCTGACTTTTCAATTGAGTGGTGTGATTCTACTTGGGTGATTCTGTTTGAATCTCCAAGAATGTGTGAAAACAGCTAAAAACAAATGCAATTTTGAATAAGTTGGCTTTATGTCATATAGTAAAACATTTTGAAATTACTACATAATGTTGTGCATAATATATTTAGAATGCTTAAAAGAATATTAATCTCTGCACTTATCAGCCAATTTACTAGATTACAGAAGGTGCCAAGTGTTTAGGAAGATTGTGTTAGCCAAAATCACATATTTGTCTTATTAGGGTCTTACATTTAGAGAATAAAATTTACTAGTTTTTTAATTATAGTATGATCTAAAGATGCTTAACTGACTAAATTTGAATTATTTTAAATGTATGAAAAATAGACTAAAAGCAACTTATTTTCAAAATCAGTATATTTATATAAAATAAGATCTGTATGGTGATTAAAAACAAGCTTAAAGAAAAAATACAGACTTCCAGCCAAGAGGGAGGCGTAGGCAGACACACTGTGCCTCTTCTCACAACGAAAATTAAGGACAACAAAGATTTAGAAACAAGAAAACAACCAGAACTCAGAAAATCAAACTGTTTGGAAGTCCAACAACAATTCATCCAGACCGGTAAGAGGGGCAGAGCCGCGGCAGGAAAAAGCGGAGGTGCGGACCGGGCACGCAGGCAGCGGCGGCTGGCGGCCCCCAGGTGCACAGGCAGCAACTGGCGGACCCCGGGCACGGGGCGGCAACTGTGCAGAACCAGTGATGCCGCACAAGGCAGCTGGCTGCCCGGATGGTCCCACATTCACGCGCAGATAATCCAGGCAAAGGGGAAGTGGTGAAAGGGACTGGAATCTGAGAGTGAGTAAAGCAAGCGCCATTATCGCCTCTCAGACCCCGCCCCCACATACAGCGTCACTACCCAGCGACTGGGCTGTCCCGCCCTGGGGAACACCTGAGGCTCCACCCCTCACTACGTAACAGCCTCAACTAGACAAAAAACAAAACAAAACAAACAAACAAAAAAACTCAGAAATGAAAATGGCTCAAACCAGAGAACAAATCAAAGCCCCAGAGCCAATTTATCTAAGCGATGAAGAGATTGCCAATCTATCAGATGCACAATTCAAAACCCTGGTGATCAGGATGCTTACAGAATTGGTTGATTTTGCTCACAAATTAGATGAAAAAATGAAGGCTACAATAAGTGAAATGAAGAAAGATGCATGGGGAACCAACAGAGATGGGAGGAAAACTGGGACTCAAATCAATGGAGTGGACCAGAAGGAAGAAAGAAACAACCAAACAA